>JAWPHD010012724.1:0-73746 GCA_037043455.1 Cyrtodaria siliqua
CATTGCCATCAGTAGGTTTAGAGACAGTGTACATGTTGTAAAATTCTAGCTATATTTTATGATATATAATCAGGGCCTTTTTGCCCTTATTTGCAGCGGCCTGCATTAGGCCCCTTCCCACCGAAATTTCTTTTAAAATCATGCAGATTTCCCCGTCTGAAGGCCAGCAGAGCTAATGGGATGCCGAGTTGTCCGTCGTCCATTGTTAACTTTTGTCTCGTTAAGACGATAGGGCCTTCATTTTTCATTCAATCTTTACCAAACTTTAACAGGTTGTTAATATCAATGAAATCTCGGATGAGTTCGAAAACCAGCCAGATCGGCCAAGTAACAGCGGAGTTATGGCCCTTGATTTAGTTAAAAATGCTATATTGCTATATTTTGCCTCGTTAAGACGATAGGGCCTTCATTTTTGATCCTATCTTTACCAAACTTTACCAAATTGTTAATATCAATGAAAGCTCGGACAAGTTCAAAAACCAGCCAGATCGGACCAGTAACACCAGAGTTATGGTCCTTGATTTAGTTAAAAATGCCATATTGCTATATTTTGCCTGATTAAGATGATAGGGCCTTCGTTTTTCATCCTATCTTTAACAAACTTTACCAAATTGTTAATACCAATGAAAGCTCGGACAAGTTCGAAAACCAGCCATATCGGAATAGTAACAGCGGAGTTATGGCCCTTGATTTGATTTAAAATGCTATATTTTGCCTCGTTAAGACGATAGGGGCTTCATTGTTCATCCGATCTTTATCAAACTTTATCAGATTGTTAATGTCGTTGAAAGCTCGAACAATTTCGAAAACCAGCCATATCGGACTAGTAACAGCGGAGTTGTGGCAATTGATTTAGTTAAAAATGCTATATTTTGCCTCGTTAAGATGATAGGGGCTTCATTGTTCATCTGATCTTTAGCAAACTTTATCAGCTTGTTAATGTCATTGAAAGCTCAAACAAGTTTGAAAACCAGCCATATTTAACAAGTAACCTCAAAATAGGAAGAAAACCCTGACCTAAAGCTGGAAGTACGGTCAAAAAGTGCATAGTTTCCTTATTACAATAATAGCATAGATTATGATCATTCTTCATGTCCATATTAAACATCATGTCTGTTATGTTGTCCATTCTTATGTCTGTTCTAATTCTATGTAACTATTCAAAAACCTGGTACATATATTGATTTTGATATTAAATGACCTCTAGGGATATACATCTGGTATTAACTTTGCATATCCAGTTCTCGAAAAGATTTCTTCCAAAAAGCTGACAAAATTAATCCAATCCCATAACGGACGTAACATAGTGACAGTGTGGTATGTCAAAACTTTTTTTTCATCTAAAAAGCAGCCAGCGTTTTAGTATATGTATGTTTAAGTTCCTACAGCAATAATATAAGATGGTTTTACATATCTGTTACTATGGTCAATGTTGGTTTATCATTTATTCTATAAGAAAACTTTGCTATTTTTGTGATGCACATATAACATTCATTACTAAGACACCTGCCTAGCAATTTTGCTTTTTCTTTGCTCTCAGCACAAACAGTTATTTTTTGCTTAATATGCATATATATAGATCAAACCAAACCATTTTGGGGAGTTAAAATCTACTTTTGAAAGTTCAAACATATCTTGATAAATATTACACATAAACTTGGATGGTGTCATATATAACTTATAATTAAGTCTTACATATTTTGAGAATTCAAACTGGAGCATTCATTTGACGCATATATTCAATCACGACTATTTTAAGAACCTGTGAATGAAACGTTACTTTTAATCGGTATATATATTCATTATTACATTACCTTAACACGCCTGCACACAATCTTCGAAAGAGGGTGTTGCAGTATCTATAGATAGATAGAACATCTGGCTAGAATTTTGATAAACGGTTTTGTAGTGTAATTTTGCCATTATTTGGACTATTGGAATTTGCACGTTAAATTCACTATTGCACAGTTAGGAATACCAACTATTTGATGGTTACATGACGCTTTGCTGTTTTTTAAAACAAAGCAAGTCAATGAAACAGATGAACTACTGCACGCTAATGTACTACTGCATGGTTAAAGAATCAGAATCAGAATGGTCAAAACTATTTAATGACGCACATGTTTGCTTCTGGACCAATGAAACACGCTTATATCTTACGGTATATAAAAAATTGCATTGTTGTGATTCTATAATAGCTTTTTATTTTATAATAGTCTGATAAAGCATTTGCAACAATCTCATTAAAAAAAAATCTTTGATTTAACCCCTCAATTTAAATTAAAAGTTGGAGTGAGCACTCCTGCCCTGGGGCCCTGGGTTCTACCCAATTATCTGGGACTCTGTTTACATATTCAAAAACGTATATAGTATAAAATGATCACTAAAAACTATATATCTGCCCAGATATGACAGTAACAAAACAATAATAACAGAAGCAGGTGCCCGTTTTTATACCTCGAAAAAAGATGATATAAACGTTACCTGATACAAATAACTAAGCTCAGGAGGCAAAGTCTTCAGTTTATTATTCTTCAGCTGAAGATGCAGAATACAGTCAAGTTTTCCAATTGCTTTAGGTACACGATCAAGCTTCTTATTGCTTAGGTTTAATGACTTTGGTTTCGCTTTCAGCGCTCGAACAAGTAGCGTGTCCGCCATTGTTCGTTGCTACTGAAATATGCTGAGCTAGGATCTCAGATTTTAAAAAGTTTTAAATTCGTAAAATATTGTTCATTTTAATAATTAACGAAGATGAAAATATATAACTGTGTAAACAAAACTATGTAAAGAACATTTCATGAATACATTTGCAAAATATACCATGAAATACGAAACGTATAGCTCGTATATAGGTAGTGAACAGGTTACTTGTGTTTTAATAGGTAGTGAACAGGTGAGATGGTTTTGCAATCGTGAAAACTCGGCCAATCCCGTCATTCTTCGGGATCACGCCTACTGGGTATAGCGACACATCGGTATTTTCAAAATATAGACGTTTTATTAGCCGGAAGGCAACGGCACAGAAAATAATGCACTGTTGCTTAATTGTTGCTATGTAAACAATATTACCGGTTTCCCACGTGTTTATGGTTGATTTGCGTTGACTGTTGTTATTAACAATACAGATGAAGGTTTTATCAGTTTCCATGTACGTACATTATAGATGGAGCAATCGGCTAAATGACACTGCAAAACTTTAAAGATAACTTTGATTTTGAATGCAAATTCAGTTTGGCGGGAATTTGACGTAACCAATATAAAACAATATAGTGACCTTCGATATAACTGGAGTAATGCATCGAAGAAGTGTAAGAGATGAATGCTGTTTTCGTAATAAAAATAAATATGGGAGATATCAAAATAACACAGACGTACGCACGCACGCACGCACGCATGCATGCACACACGCGCACACACACACACACACACACACACACACACAAACACACACAACTCCATTATTGGTATACATATTGATTCAATATTGTCATGTATGTCTGGCTGTCTGCTGTTTAAGATGCGTGAATCCCTCTTGAAATCTGCCTAAGTGTTTGCCACACCTTTAATTTCAATGCGACATATAATTTAATTAACGTCTTGGTCATGTAATTGACCCCATCAGGGGCAAGGATAGTGCTTTTTTTAATGAGCAGGCACGACTATTTGTAGTGGGGTTCGGGCACGCTTCCCCGGAATATTTTGAAACGTAGGACGTCTCTGGTACGTTTTGGCGTATATTTAGATATACATTTAAGCAAAATCACACTTCAAAATTCATACACTATTATTTCATTGTTATTTTTTTTCAACCATGCATGTGAAACTTATGTGCAGGCCCGGACCTTTTGGCCTAATAGGTAGATACGCTACTGCCCATGTCTGATATTTATTTAATAATGTTGATTTAATATTAATACATCTTTATTTATGATAACTGTTACACAAATGATGTTCGCCGGTACGTACGTTATAACGTACTCCCTGGTACGGTACGGCACGGATTCTATGAGTTGTAATGATATTTACATCTGATAGATTTATTACGTATATACTAAAATACGATATAAATTAATGGATTAACATTTGCCTTTGTCTTAATATATGTTATACATCTTACCAGGGACGTAATAAACCAGAGATTTGCAACGTATGCTTTCAGATAGAAAAAACTCGAAAGTTCACGTATACATGCATTTTCATTATAATTCTATAGAAATTTTCATTTCTTTAAGCAACAGTCTGCAAATGGTGTCAAATTAAAGACAATTATGTTTAGAATTTACTGGTATTTTCTGAATATTCCTATGTTTGCTAAAAATGTCAACTTTGGCCTATTGTATGCTACTTCCTGCTGCTGTTGTAGTTTTGCTGAAATCTGAATTGAATTGAATGTTGTTTAACGGCTCATCAACGCAGTATAGGTTATTTAGAGCCGCCCCACAGAGAGGGGAAGGATACATAGGAATCCGGGAACCGTGCCCTACTCTTATTATCGAATAGAGTCATATGGTTCTTTAACGTGCTCGGAGGATAGACCGATACACGGGACCGCCCGGATTACGTCCCCATCCGACGGACGAGGCTAAGGGAACGTGTCTTGCCCAAGAACACACCGACGAAACTCAGTGGCACCACGGAGGAATTCATCATTTTTCACAGTAGGATCTGCGACTGGTCTCAAATTAAAGAGAATTATACTGGTGTGTAGTGATACCACTATATTCTTTCTGCCTTAAATATAAGAAGAGAAACTGAAGAACGATATTTGGCAGTTTTACATTGTGTCATACGAGATTGGAAGATTTGAGTAAGTGCCTAATCACTATCTGATCCTACTTATACGGCTAGTTTCGTTACACTAAGCAAAACTATTAATTTCTTCTTTCGGTATTATCCGTACCACGCTCTGGGGACCACGCAATTTTCCATTCGCAACATCTCGTACACTGCTTCGCAACAGGGTCGATATATTCGATATTTGCAGCATTACTCGAATGTAAATCGAAGGTTTTCTATTGATTACGTCATCGCGCCTTAGATTCCCGCCAAAACAGATTTTCAAAATCAAAGTTATCATCCAAATGTTGCAATGTCATTTAGCCGATTGCTCCATCAATAGTTTATTTACATGAAAGCAATGATAAAACCTTCACCTGCATTGTAAAAAACAAACATGCAACGCAAATTATACGTCAACACGCGTGGCTAACGGTCATATTGTTTACATAGCAACAGTGCACTATTTTATGGGCCGCTGCCTTCCAGCTAACAAAATGTCAAGATTTTGAACACCGAAACTCGATTAGTCTTGATCATCTTCGACGCTTGATTGTAAATACAAACGTCTTGACAAGTTGTGCAGAAACAAATTTGAAACTGGAATCAACTGGAACCACGTGACCGTAATTTATTTTTTATTATTAAAGTATTTCTTCCGCATTTAGTTCGTCGATATAATGATGTAGTTTCTCTCTTTGTTTATATATAAAATGTATTGTCTTTCTGCCTTTCTGTATATCATGAATAGCATGTGTTACTGTCTCAGCCAATCAGAAACTTTACCAGTGTATCGACAAAAATCAAACTGTGTTCAGGAGGTCCTGTCTAGACGTTTGTCTTGAAAACAAGCAAGCGTCGCAGATGATCTAGACTAAAGCTCGATATACACACGAGGCGAGATCCCGAAGTATGACGGGATTGGCCGAGCGTCACGATTGACTAGTTAGCACCAGCACTACGTTACATCTACCAAAAATGCATCGACTCTGGCAAGTTCCCAACTGACTGGCGGAAAGCAAAAGTCGCCCCGGTCTACAAGAAAGGTGACGTCCATCTCCCAGAAAACTACAGACCAGTATCACTGACATGCATTTCTTGTAAAATTTGGAGCACATTATCTGCAAACATATCCTAGATCACCAAGAGAAAAACAACATCTTTACTACACTCAGTCACGGCTTCAGATCTGGTTACTCGTGCGAAATACAACTCAATCACCACAATGCAATCACCACAATGCACGACCTGCTGAAGAATCACAACCAAGGCTCCCAGATAGACATTGCCATACTTGATTTCTCTAAAGCCTTCGATACCGTGCCGCCACAATAAGTTAATGTATAAGCTGGACAATTATGGAATAGATGGACCTATAAACGATTGGCTCCGTGATTTCCTCACCAATAAACTTATGAGAGTAGTAGCGGACGGCGAATACTCAGACTACGTTACAGTTGACTCCAGGGTTCCACAAGGCATAGTCCTCTTCTTATGTCATATCAATGACCTACCAGACTCTGTCAAATCACAGGTACGATTCTCCGAAGACGACTGTCTACTATACAGGTGCATCAGATCACAACAAGATCACATAACTCTTCAAAAAGACTTTGGAGAAATGGCCAAACTTATGGGGAATGCAGTTTAATGCCAAGAAATGTTACATGCTGAGTATTAGTGGGAAATCATCTCACTTTTACCAATTAGAAAACCATATTCTGCAGCAAGTACAAGATCAACCATACCTAGGAGTAACCATCTCATCAGATCTAAAATGATCAAAGCAACAAAACTGTTAAAAAAAAAGGGGAGGGTGGGGGGGGGGGGGGGGGGGGGGGGGGGGGGGGCAAACAGCTCCCTGGGCTTCATCAGAAGGAACCTAAAGTACTGTCCAATCACTTGCAGAAAAACAGCATATCTGGCACTAGTAAGATATATCTTAAAATACAGCTCTATCATCTGGGACCCAAACTACATCAAGGACATTAAACGTATTGAGAAGGTGCAAAGACAAGCAGCACGCTTCATCACCGGGGATTATAAATCCCGAGACGAAGGATGCAAGAGCAGCTCGAACTTCCAAGCCCGCAAAGCAGACGCAGACATTCCTCTATAAGGAGGCCGAGGGGTAGGTTCCAGCTCTACCCTGCCATGACATTTTGACACCAGTCCGTGCCAAACGAAACATAAAAGCCAGACAATATAGTGACTTTGAATGTACAAACATCATAGAAAACCAAATAACAAACAATAGTAAATATTTTAACACTTTCAAATGTAAAACTGAGCACTTTAAAAACTCTTTCTTTCCAAAAGCAGTTATAGAGTAGAACAAACTAGAGGACAGTGTTGTGTGCTTCTACTTCTACTTCATACGAAATCTCTGTCAAATAATTGACCCTTACCTTGGCTCATGCAGTGGCAAGAAAACGATAAGTAAATAAGAGTTACAAGCATAGAGTTGATAGAAAAGGAAACAATAGTTAGTTCAAAGAAAGAATTTACAAGAAGAGTTCCCAGACTGCGTCAGTTCCTTAGCGTCAGACCAACCCGGCTACCGTGGTGGCTGATGGGAATTCACCCAACCGGTACAGCTCTGACCATCATCGGTTCATAGAGCAGTCTGGGAGGACAGCTGCAAATTTAGAATGTCAATTTGGCTAGCTCCTGCTTGAAGTGTACCAAGTCATGAGCCTCAGCAATGAATGATGGCAGAGAGTTCCAGTAAAAGACTGTACGTTGAAAGAAGCTGTATTTGTAATTGTCTGTTCTAGCTGAAATATGTCGGAATGTGCTGGATTGGAGTGATCTCGTACGAGTAGATGCCTGTTGGATATAGTCTGAGCCGTTGATATCCACAAGATGGTTGATAATCCGGTAGAACATGGTGAGCTGTATCTTGGTGCGCCGCGACTCTAAGGTTTCCCATTCGAGACCGTCAAGCATTTCTGTTACACTGCTAGTACTTCTGTATCTGTTGCATGTGTACCTTGCAGCTCTGCGTTGTACCACTTCAATCTTGTGTTTGGCTTTTCAATTTCCTTTGTTTTCTTACTTAATTTTCGATTCGGTGGTTCCACTACTCCGGCCGATAAAAGGCTCCGGGTATTGTTTATCGACTCATAGGATATGTTGTCTGTTTTTTAATTTAGTCTTTTGGCTGATACTTGTGATACGCAGGCTTCATAATCGTTGCTCCCAACTAAATCCCTTTTTGTTTATTTCGCTTTTCGGGGCATACAATTGTATTAGATCCTGGGACCATACGCCGCTGGATATAGGGGATGAAATAAAGATACAAATATGCTATATCCACCGCCATATGCTTGCCATCTTCGGGATGGTTTAAATTCTGTACTGTTGATTTTTATGAATATTGAGTTCTGCTCAACCCGGGGCTAGAGGGCGTGAGCGGTAGCTAGTATATTCCACTACCGCTCATGAAATACTAGCTACCGCTCATGAACAATCTCAATCAAACCGAGACTGCAATATTTCGTATGTGTCGTGCTCGGCCGTTTCCAAAGGTCCATTATCATACTCTTTTTTATAGCACAGTGGCGTTGCTTGTGCA
The DNA here is from genome assembly GCA_037043455.1 of Cyrtodaria siliqua. Classification (NCBI taxonomy): domain Eukaryota; kingdom Metazoa; phylum Mollusca; class Bivalvia; order Adapedonta; family Hiatellidae; genus Cyrtodaria; species Cyrtodaria siliqua. The sequence goes on from JAWPHD010012724.1 coordinate 8,357, forward strand.
GTGTGGCGGCAGTAAAACGTCTCCCCGCGCTTGCAATCAGTACTGTTATTCATTCGATTTTTCGGAGATAGCTGAGCCCGATACTTATATTTAGTGATCGGTGGTACATTTTCAATTTCTTTTGTTTTCTTACTTAAGTTTCGATTCGGTGGTTCCACTACTGCGGCCGATAAAAGGCTCTGGCTATTGTTTAACCACTCATAGGATATGTTGTCTGCTTTTTAATTTAGTCTTTTGGCTGTTACTTGTGATACGCAGGCTTCATAACCGCTGCTCCCAAATAAATTCCTTTTTGTTTATTTCGCTCTTCGGGGCATACAATTTTATTAGATCTTGGGATCATACGCCGCTGGATATAGGGGATGAAATAAAGATATAAATATTGCTATATCCACCGCCATATGCTTGCCATCTTCGGGATGGTTTAAATTCTGTACTGTTGATTTTTATGAATATTGAGTTCTGCTCAACCCGGGGCTAGAGGGCGTGAGCGGTAGCTAGCATATTTCACTACCGCTCATGAACAGTCTCAATCAAACCGAGACTGCAATATTTCGTATGTGTCGTGTTCGGCCGTTTCCAAAGGTCCATTGTCATACTCTTTGTTGTGTGTGTGGATTCCAGACAGAGTCCATTATCATACTCTTTGTTGTGTGTGTGGATTCCAGACAGAAGCACAATATTTCAGGTTGGAGCGGATCATGGCGAAGTATGCTTGGGACTTGGTGTCTTGATTCCGTATTCGCATATTCCTCTGGAGAAAGCCCAACATGCTGTTTGCTTTCTTGACAACTCTATCGATGTGCCTTTTCCAAGTTAGTGTGGAAGTCATGTCTACCCCAAGATATTTTGATGTGCTGGTTTCTTGAAAAATACATCCATTAGTTCGAAGTGAAGTCGACTTTCTTCCTCGATCTGGTCACTCTCAAGACATTACACTTATTCGAATTGAATTCCATTCCCCATTTCTTCTCCCATTCGGCTAGCTGATCTAGATCAATCTGGAGCGCTTCACAGTCCTGTCTGCAACGGATGGTCTTGTAGATGATGCAGTAGGCTCCGTCGACTGTGACTCGCTGTCTTCGACTGGACAGAAATTACCTGATCCAGCTGTATGTTTGACCTCTAATCCCGTAGTGGTTTAGCTTAGCTAGAAGGCGTTGGTGGGGAACTCTATCGAAGGCTTTTGAAAAGTCAAGTATCACCAGATCCATGGACATATTCTTGTCAAGTGATGCAGGAAGTTCATGGCATAGGGTTAACAATTGGGTCTCACAGCTGCGTTTAGCTTGAAATCCATGTCGGCTATCTGGCAGTATTTTGTGCTCATCTAGGTGGTTAATGATGTTACTTGTTATAATATGTTCTTGCAGTTTGCAGCATAAACTGTTTTGTGAGACTGGGCGGTAGTTACTTGCCTTGAATCTGTCTCCTTTCTTGAAAATTGCCGTAACATTATCCAGCCTCGAATCATCAGGGACTTGACCACATTCCAAGATTCGTTAAAAAATAGCTGTTAGCAATGGGGCTAATTCATCAGCTAGGTCTTGTAGAATTCTGGCAGTGATCTTAACTGGACCGCATGCTTACTGTGGGTTGACTTTCTTGAGAAGTTTCAGTACTCCTTCTACAGTCACTGATATGGCCGGCAAGGAGGGGTACGCGTTTCCTGATAGTTGTGGTATGTCCGCTGTATCCTCGTGTGTAAAGACTGATTCGTATTGTCGGTTGAGGATGTTTGCCTTGTCCTTTGGGTCAGCGTGCATTTGACCATTTTCCTTAAGTGATGCTACTCCGTTGTTATCTTTCTTTAATGACTTTATGTAGGACCAAAATCTTTCAGTTTCCCTGGTTGGTTGTCGTTGTCTGAGTTGCCCACTTCAATTATATTTTCGATGTAATTCCAGTATGATGATCTTTGCGCAAAGACAGTGGGGAGCTTTAAGACAGCTCTACAACAGTCTATACATAAACAGTGTTAATAATCATCTCTCTTCCGTTGCGATTGATGCCGTCACTGGCCCTGCAACGTATCATTCAGAATTCCGCTATATTTCGGAATGTACGGTACGGTCGGAGGGTACGGTATAGTCTCGCATGCGAGATGTTGCGAATGATGCCTACTTTGCTATACTCTCTCCTAAGTGACGCAGATTGCGTACGTCTGGGTGACAGAGACTAGGTAAGGCACGGCTTTTACCCCTGACCGCCAATTCGAACGAGATGTTGCGAATGGTTATATGAATCAAAAAACGTATTGTGTATGCTTATTTGTTTTTGCTAAGATTTGCCGACTGTTTAAAGTAAGCTTTCCCAAGTGATTGTACTATATCAAATAAAATCGCATTTTCCCACAAAGAGTGCATTTGTGGTTAAGTCAAAAGTCTTATGATTTGATCGTAATTTAAAAATGCCATAGGTTTTCGCGACTTTTAATTTGTTTATTTGCATGTGGTTTTACTCCCTTTTCGGGCTGGGGTGTTGCCGGGTGGGGGTGGGGTGGGGGGTAGTCTTCTTTATTTGACTTCTTTGTTTTTTTTGCATAAGGTCGTTTATAGATGCACCCAAGAGGAGGACGGCACATAAAAAATCCAGATAAGCTTTCAGCTCAATGTGTGTTGTGCGCATGAAAAAACAAAAACATTACATCAGGGCCTTCCCCAGCCATTTATGGCGTAGCGGCGCCGCGATCCCTTAACTTTTGAAACGGACATGCCGCGATCCTTTATCTGACAGCGACCCTTTAAAACCGTGCCGCGATCCCTTAAAAGTGGTCAAAACATTCATTTCTCAGTGTTAATTAATGACATATCTGATCAAATAACGCCTTGAGGCATAAACTCCTGACAAGCATACGTCCTCAGCTCCTGATTGGAGTGTTTTCATAAGGATTAGAGGGGCAGAGGTGTTAATTACCTCCACGATAAGGGTCTAATTCAAGAATTCAACCATGGGTACATACCTGTAAACGTATTCATAATTTTGCATTGCCAAAATGTTGAGATTTTACCTTATTTTCACTAGGTGATAAAAAGTGTGTTACTCGGTTTTTATCCTTGGGTTCTATAGTAAAATAAAAATCTTTGGCAGAGGAAAAAAATGATAATTTTCAGGTTTAGATTTTGAAAGATACGTATTTTGAATCAATTTGCATAAATGTGTATGAAATATGCAGGGTTTCAAAATAATCACACTGTAAATACCTTAATTTTAACAGTAAACTTGGTTGAACATCAAGGATAAAGACCGAGTGTATCACCTACCAGAATGTATTGTTATGTCTTATTTATAGGTCACTGATTGGTCAGTTTTTTTGATGATGCTCTATCAAAATTATGAATTACGTCATCAAATGTGAAACCAATTTACTTATGTTATATTTTATTGTAACGTAAAAATTAACGTGCCTCCAGCCATTTTATCGCGTTGTAAATAGATAATGATGAGAAAATAATCTCACAAACGCAAATTATTTGATAATCACATAAAATTATAAGAATCTCGGGGTTGCAGATTATAAATTTAGTTTACTTCCGGTTTTGAATTTGCTTCCGAGTTTCAACTAAAACGATTAATTATGAATAAAGACAGCAATTTTATAACATTTAAATAAACTTATAACCGTTATAACCGTTTCCCACCTATTTTTTTTCCAAAACGCTAATGACTTGATGTAGTTAACATGACTTGGACGTTAAGTTATTGTAAGACAATGTCAGCGTAAAAAGTTGATCTTAATCCGGATAGTCCTTATTTCGGATGCTTAAAAAACACATGACACTGCGTTTTCAAGTGTTTTTTTTTTAAATGTTATTCACTTAAAAATAACATAATTACTCCTGCTAAACTTCACCACATCTATAATGAAGTGTTTACAAGATAAATAAAAATCTAGAACAGCAAAGGAAACACTGTATAAAGTTGAAAGTTGTCATCTTTTTCCAAAAAAAAAAAAAAAAAGGAAAAAAATCTACATGTACTATCTATGGCAGACTGGTAGACATATTTAAAATATGTTTTAAATGTGTCAGGTGTATGCCAAAACACGAAGAAAAAAAATCGACATGCAGGAGGGGACCCCCTCTCGCACCCACCCCACATTCTCTTAAAAAATTCCTGGGGAAGGCCCTGTTACATAATGTAACATATTACATTTACAAAGACGTATTCTTAAAAACAAGTTTTGGACAAAGCATTAATGTAAAATGTTTACTCTTTAGTCATTACCATAAAACATATTGCGTATTTCCTGTTCTCCTTAGAGATACATTCAGCACTGCTTCAGTCTTTTTTAAAATGGCATTAATTTGTGTCAAACAGCCGACAAAAAGTGCCATTTTTTTTATTGCAAGCATCTGCTAGTAAAAATTTGCTGAAAGCACTTGAGTCTTGATTGTCATTCAATACGTCAGACTTCAATAAGTATCTATAGAGTATGACTGAGCACACTCTATTTTTCTAAGCTATTATATGTGTATGTCGGAATTCAGTTCTCAGTATTTATCGGTGATGCGTTTTTATATGCATTATTTTTTATTGGTGATGCGTTTATATATGGATTATTTAATGCGCCCATGAACAAATATGCGTAATTACGCAGATACGCATCTTATCTGGAGCACTGGTTTACAGATTTTTAAAAGCCAAATATTCTGATAGAAAGCATCTTTCAGACAATTAATTTTCGTTTTTGTTTTCTTTGGTGATAAAAGAATCTATTTTGCTGGTTTAGAGACAAACTCACTTTTTGCAGATCCCATTGGATGAGTAGACAGAAGGGTAGAACTCCCCCAAATTCATGTTCATTTTATAATTTTTTATTCATGCTCATTAAGGGTCTTCATCATGACCCCTGCATTGTTTCAGGTGCCATCTCGCTCACATCACTAGAGCAGTGGCAGAAAAACAATAATTTATTTGTATAAACTATTTATATATTTCAGGTAGCTTATCCAATGAAATGATGTTGCCAAAGTTTTAACTTAGTTACCATGGCTACTTACGTTGACCCCGATGAAGACCCTTCACTTCACAGGTTGGAGGGCTCATCAGGGGCTGAGAAAGGGGGACTGATCATCATGAAAAAAGGGAAATCGGGCAACAGTGACAAGAACAGGTCCAAACAATCCTCCGGCTCTCTGCTGGGATTGGATAAACTTGCTGAAGCAAAGCGGAAAGCCGACACTGATGATAGTGATGGGAAGAAGAAATCTAAAGTGACTTCGTACAAAGACGACTTGGATGAAGAGAGTGATAGCAGCAACAGCAGCTCCAGTGGTGATGATGAAAAGTCGAATAAAATGTCCAAAAGGGAAAGGAAGAAAGAAAGGTATCTACAGGGTTGATAATTTAAATACAATGCTGTACTGAAATGCTTGCACAACAAAATGATGTTTGTCAGATGATTCTGTAAATTTGTGCTGAGTAAAGACTACAAAGTTTGAAACTTGAGCTCACCGCTACAAAGACACTTTCGTGATATGAATGAAAGGTGATAAAAGCACCGTTAAACCCGAAACATACATAATTCCAGGGTTCCCACGGGTCCTTGAAAGTACTTGAATTTGAAAAAAAATATTCAAGGCCTGGAAAGTGCTTGAAAATATGATAAGGTACTTGAAAGTCCTTAAATTCTGGATTTTTGCTGTTCATCCCAAAATGGCTATTGGTTGTGCGTTCCTAGAATATTTGTTGCTGTTTTGGGCATTACATTGCGCGAATATTAGTCCTTGGATTTTGGAAAAAAAGGTCCTTGAAAAGTCCTTGAATTTGGCCTTCCAATGAGGGTGGGAACCCTGTAATTCCCTATTAGGCCAGCTTTAAAAAAATATTTGTTTTCTGTTTTCTGACCCAGGATTTCATAAATGGGCAGGTAGTTAGGGGTTGTTTTTTTTGCAAAGGACAGTAAACACCTTAAGAAAATTAAAAATATACTGAAGGTAGCAACAAACAAAAAACAATGATTATGTTAAAGAATTGCTATAAAAAGTTTTGGGAAGTGCTCTTTTTTGTGGGTACTGTAGGTAGGGAAACAACAAACCAAAAAAACATTATGGTCAGCCTTAAATAATACTGACTTTTAGCTCTACTCTACTGGCCAAGGGCCTCTACCTAGGGATTATTTATGGTCTGTTGTCTGTCCGTCTGTTAACTTGTTTGATGTCAACGCTCTGGCACATTCATTTTACATCCGATCTTTACCAAACTCATACAGTAGTTATATATCCATAAGGTCTCTAACAAGTTAAACTGATTATAGCTGAGTTATCTGCCCTTGAATTGACAAAAATGCATAATTTGCCTTATCAACACTCCAGCAACTTCATTTTGCATCCGATCTTTGTCAAACTCATTATAATATTGAGTCATACAGTAGTTATATATCCGTAAGATCTCGAACATGCCAGACTCGACTTCTTGTAACTGAGTTATCTGCTCTTGAATTTACAAAAATGTATAATTTTGTATTGTCAAAACTAGAGCACCTTCATTTTGCATCCAATCTTTACCAAACTCATGCAGAAGTTATATTATATCCATAAGATCTCGGACGAGTTTTTGAATCAGCCAGATTTGACCGCTTATAACTGAGTTATCTGCCCTTGATTTTACAAAAATGCATAATTTTGCCTTGTCAACTCTCGAGCACCTTTATTTTGCATCCGCTCTTTACCAAACTCATGCAGTAGTTAAAATATCCATAAGATCTCAGATGAGTTCTTGAACAAGTCAGATTTGACCTCTTATAGCTGAGATATCTGCCCTTGATTTTACAAAAATGCATAATTTTGCCTTGTCAACACTCTAGCACATTTATTTTGCATCTGATCTTTACCAAACTCATGCAGTAGTTAAATATCAATACTATCTCAGACGGGTTATTGGAACAGCCAGATTGACTCCCTAATGGAGGCACGTCAGAGGGGTAACGTCATCCTTCTGGAGGCACGTCAGAGGGGTAACGTCATCCTTCTGGAGGCACGTCAGAGGGGTAATGTCATCCTTCTGGAGGCACGACTGATGGGTAACGTCATCCTTCATCTCATCTCACACTAAGGTAGCTTTCCTTATATAACCTAATATCAGTACTCCAGATAAGACGCATATCTGCATAATTACGCGTACTTTTTTTATATCGAAAATGCATTAAAAATAAAATTAATATGTACAAAAACACATCACCGATAAAAAAATTGCCGACCCAAATTCCCGCATACACACTTCATTAGCTTAGAACAATCGAAAGCGCTCAGTCATACTCAGTAGATTGAAGTTATTGAAGTTTGAGGTACTGAATTACAGTAAAGTGTCTATAGCTATTACTAGTACATGCTTGCAAGAAAAAAAAGTGACGTTTTTGTTGGCCTTTTAACACAGATAATGCGGCATTGCCATTTAAAAAGTACAGTTTTTTAAAGAATATGCTTTTGTAATGTAAACACATAATGTACCTTTTTCATGCATACAACATGTATTGTGCTGAAATCTTATCTCAAGCACTGTAATATGATGAGTTAACGGGCTGTAAAACCTCATTCCTTTTCTTGTTTCTTTTTCACAGACACTACAGACAGTCGAGGATTGATACTCCGTCTCATCCAGGGGGCGTTAGTGCAGAGACCAGGGACAAACTGCACAGTTGGCACAATAGGGACAGGGATAAAGGCGTCTACGCTTCCTCAAAGGATAAAGACAGAGACAGGGAGAGAAGAAAGGACAGAGATAGAAACAAAGATGGACGCAGAGACAGACGGAGAGATAGAGACAGAGGTAGGAACCATTGAATCGCTTTTTTTTGGGTCAAGTGTTGTATTTATAGACACGGCGTAGCTGACCTTAAATGCATATAAAGACCTGACAAAAAAAAGGGGAGTATGGCGGCATGCTCCTCTGGCGTTTTGTATAAACTTAGCTATGTAATGGTGCATTTTGGCTTTCAGTTGTGTGGTATTTGAAGAAATATTTTTGACAAATTTGAAAATTATCATTTAAAAAAGTTGAATTACCTACACTGTAAAATAAAATAAGAAACAAATGTTGACCCTTAACCCTCCACCCACTCTGGCTTACATGTTTATTGCCTTTCTTGACTTTTAATTTTTTATACATTTTTCAAATTGATGTATAGGCCCGGGCCTATATGGCTACAAGTAGTGACGCCGATGCTAGAGGGTCTTACATGAGTGCCTGTTTAATACTGAATTTATTAACGAGTTCAGGGTTCTCAATAGACGCGTACACACGCGTTTTGACGCATGGAATTTCAATTTGACCCATTTCTGACGCATCCAATTTACGACCTGTGCGTTATTATGACGCGCGTGTATTTGCTTCCAAGCATCAATCCAATACCTATCTACATCACAGCTGCATAAACAGTGATTGACACCTTGCCTGACGACCTTGATCGCCTCTCGACCAATCAAATTCGCTGCTGTCGCATCTTGGGGGAAATAACCTGTCTGTAAATGGTGTCACTGTGTAATCTAATCGCTGCTATTGTGTTGATAATTTAATGATTATCTTTGAAGTTTATGATGCTTTGCGCGGGTGAAAATTATTATGACTTGATTGGATTAACTGTTTAATTGATTGCTACCAGCTTCTGATTGATTAGGGGGTTAATTAAATTGAATTGCGATAAAACAGAAGCTAGCGGTCAAACGTGTGAACAGGTAAAATCGGCAAAAATAAAATTGACTTTATTTGTGTTTGTTGTTTGTTTATTTGTGTTGTTGTTCGTTAATTTTTTTTTACGCACGTTTTAAAGAATAAAGAAATATAGTTTTAATGAGTATAATTTAAATATTTATAAATCGGCGAAATGTACATAAAAAGAGCGTTTTTTAACCTGGGTTGGCATTCAGTCAAAACTTACCGGACATTACGCATTGTGATATTTTGCAATTACGGACATTGTTTGTGCTATCGAGTAACGGACTTTATTAATTCATGTATGTTAAATTCACAAATAAATGGCGCAAAGAAGTAGATTTTCGACTATTATATAATATTATAGAGTGCACTACTCAGTATACTACAGAATTATTTTTTGAAAAAAATGAAATTAATAAAATGAGAATAGATTTCTTGAGAATTAAACATACATTAAAGATACACTGTCCTTTGTTTTCTTGTTTAATGTTCCAAATATACATACATACAATTGGTGCAAACAGAGATTGAAACAGAGATTGTGTTATAATAACACCAATAACTTATAATATTAACAAATGTGGACCCCAGTTTATAAAACATCCTTACATAACTTTGGAATCTTTGACATAATGACACATTATTGTAAAATGGAATAGTAGCTTTTTAAGTTCAAATGTATATAAAAAAAATTATATTCTTGCACACCTTTCTTTGTAATACAATATTTACAGAATTCACTACAATTAAAGTTATTAAAGGATGTTTTATAAAACGGCGTTTCGATATCATTTGTTCGATTTATATTTGACTCTTGCTTTTTCAATTTTGACCCTTGAGATTTTTGAGTCAAGGGTCATATGACTCTTTACTTTTAAAGTCTATTGAGAACCCTGGAGTTGTATAAAATTATATCATGCGAGGCTGTGCTGAGCATGATATGAATTTCATCCAATGACTTTAATAAATTCAATATTAAAAAGGCACGATTGAGAGATTCTATTTATCACATAATTAAAATAACGTCATAAGGAACATGTGTTGTAGTAACTCCCTTGTAGCTTCCTATATATAACGTGGTTGTATGATGACGTTGTATGTTTGTAGGATGACGTTGTGTGTTTGTATGATGACGTTATGTGTTTGGATGATGATGTTGTGTGTTTGTATGATGACGTTATGTGTTTGGATGATGACGTTGTGTGTTTGTATGATGACGTTGTGTGTTTGGATGATGACGTTGTGTGTTTGTATGATGACGTTGTGTGTTTGTATGATGACGTTATGTGTTTGGATGATGACGTTGTGTGTTTGTATGATGACGTTGTGTGTTTGGATGATGACGTTGTGTGTTTGTATGATGACGTTGTGTGTTTGGATGATGACGTTGTGTGTTTGTATGCTGACGTTATGTGTTTGGATGATGACGTTGTGTGTTTGTAGGATGACGTTGTGTGTTTGTAGGATGACGTTGTGTGTTTGTATGATGACGTTGTGTGTTTGTATGATGACGTTGTGTGTTTGGATGATGACGTTGTGTGTTTGGATGATGACGTTGTGTGTTTGTAGGATGACGTTGTGTGTTTGTATGATGACGTTGTGTGTTTGTATGATGACGTTGTGTGTTTGTATGATGACGTCGTGTGTTTTATGATGGCGTTGTGTGTTTGTAGGATGACGTTGTGTGTTTGGATGATGACGTCGTGTGTTTTATGATGACGTTGTGTGTTTGTAGGATGACGTTGTGTGTTTGTATGATGACGTTGTGTGTTTGTATGATGACGTCGTGTGTTTTATGATGACGTTGTGTGTTTATATGATGACGTTATGTGTTTGTATGATGACGTTGTGTGTTTGTATGATGACGTTGTGTGTTTTATGATGACGTTGTGTGTTTGTATGATGACGTTGTGTGTTTGTATGATGACGTTGTGTGTTTGTATGATGATGTCGTGTGTTTGTATGATGACGTTGTGTGTTTGTATGATGTGTGTTTGTATGATGACATTGTGTGTTTGTATGATGACGTTGTGTGTTTGTATGATGATGTCGTGTGTTTGTATGATGACGTTGTGTGTTTGTATGATGACATTGTGTGTTTGTATGATGACATTGTGTGTTTGTATGATGACGTCGTATGTTTGTATGATGACGTTGTGTTTTTGTATGATGACATTGTGTGTTTGTATGATGACATTGTGTGTTTGTATGATGATGTTGTGTGTTTGTATGATGACGTCGTGTGTTTGTATGATGATGTCGTGTGTTTGTATGATGATGTTGTGTGTTTGTATGATGACATTGTGTGTTTGTATGATGATGTTGTGTGTTTGTATGATGACGTTGTGTGTTTGTATGATGATGTCGTGTGTTTGTATGATGATGTCGTGTGTTTGTATGATGACATTGTGTGTTTGTATGATGACATTGTGTGTTTGTATGATGACGTTGTGTGTTTGTATGATGACGTCGTGTGTTTGTATGATGATGTCGTGTGTTTGTATGATGACGTTGTGTGTTTGTATGATGTGTGTTTGTATGATGACGTTGTGTGTTTGTAGGATGACGTTGTGTGTTTGTATGATGACGTTGTGTGTTTGTATGATGACGTCCTGTGTTTTATGATGACGTTGTGTGTTTGTATGATGACGTTATGTGTTTGTATGATGACGTTGTGTGTTTGTATGATGACGTTGTGTGTTTTATGATGACGTTGTGTGTTTGTATTATGACGTTGTGTGTTTGTATGATGACGCTGTGTGTTTGTATGATGATGTCGTGTGTTTGTATGATGACGTTGTGTGTTTGTATGATGTGTGTTTGTATGATGACATTGTGTGTTTGTATGATGACGTTGTGTGTTTGTATGATGATGTCGTGTGTTTGTATGATGACGTTGTGTGTTTGTATGATGACATTGTGTGTTTGTATGATGACATTGTGTGTTTGTATGATGACGTCGTATGTTTGTATGATGACGTTGTGTGTTTGTATGATGACATTGTGTGTTTGTATGATGACAATGTGTGTTTGTATGATGACAATGTGTGTTTGTATGATGACATTGTGTGTTTGTATGATGATGTTGTGTGTTTGTATGATGACGTAGTGTGTTTGTATGATGATGTCGTGTGTTTGTAAGATGATGTTGTCGGTTTGTATGATGACATTGTGTGTTTGTATGATGATGTTGTGTGTTTGTATGATGACGTTGTGTGTTTGTATGATGACGTCGTGTGTTTGTATGATGATGTTGTGTGTTTGTATGATGATGTCGTGTGTTTGTATGATGACATTGTGTGTTTGTATGATGACATTGTGTGTTTGTATGATGACGTTGTGTGTTTGTATGATGACGTTGTGTGTTTGTATGATGATGTCGGTGTTTGTATGATGACGTTGTGTGTTTGTATGATGTGTGTTTGTATGATGACATTGTGTGTTTATATGATGACGTTGTGTGTTTGTATGATGATGTCGTGTGTTTGTATGATGACGTTGTGTGTTTGTATGATGACATTGTGTGTTTGTATGATGACATTGTGTGTTTGTATGATGACATTGTGTGTTTGTATGATGACGTCGTATGTTTGTATGATGACATTGTGTGTTTGTATGATGACGTTGTGTTTGTATGATGACATTGTGTGTTTGTATGATGACGCTGTGTGTTTGTATGATGACGTTGTGTGTTTGGATGATGACGTGTGTTTGGATGATGACGTTGTGTGTTTGGATGATGACGTTGTGTGTTTGGATGATGACGTTGTGTGTTTGTATGATGACATCGTATGTTCACTCGTTCTTCTCCATACACCACTGAATAACAAAACTTATACGGTAATCTCGTCAATTTCCATAATCTGTTTTTTTAGCTGTACTGGCTGAAGGCCAGCAGAGCTTATGGGATGCCGAGTTGTCCGTTGTCCGTCCGTCCGTCGTTAACTTTTGTCCCGTTAAGACGATAGGGCCTTCATTTTTCATCCGATCTTTACCAAACTTTAACAGGTTGTTAATATCAATGAAAGCTCGGATGAGTTCGAAAACCAGCCAAATCGGACAAGTAACAGCAGAGTTATGGCCCTTGAGTTAGTTAAAAATGCTATATTTTGCCTCGTTAAGACGATAGGGCCTTCATTTTTCATCCTATCTTTACCAAACTTTACCACGGTGTTAATATCAATGAAAGCTCAGACAAGTTCGAAAACCAGCCAGATATGACCAGTAACAGCAGAGTTATGGTCCTTGATTTAGTTAAAAATGCTATATTTTGCCTTATAAGACGATAGGGGCTTCATTGTTCATCCGATCTTTACCAATCTTTATCAGATTGTTAATATCAATGAAAGCTCGGAAAAGTTCGAAAACCAGCCATATCGGATAAGTAAAAGCGGAGTTATGGCCCTTGATTTAGTTAAAAATGCTATATTTTGCCTCGTTAAGACGATAGGGGCTTCATTGTTCATCCGATCTTTACCAAACTTTATCATATTGTTAATGCCGTTGAAAGCTCGAACATGTTCGAAAACCAGCCATATTGGACTAGTAAAAGCGGAGTTATGGCCCTTGATTTAGTTAAAAATGCTATATTTTGCCTCGTTAAGATGATAGGGGCTTCATTGTTCACCCAATCTTTAGCAAACTTTATCAGATTGTTAATATCAATGAAAGCTCGATCAAGTTCGAAGAACATTCATATCGGACCAGTAACAGCGGAGTTATGGCCCTTGATTTAGTTCAAAATGATATATTTTGCCTCGTTAAGACGATAGGGCCTTCATTTTCCATCCGATCTTTACCAAACTTTATCAGATTGTTAATGTCTATAAAAGCTTGGTCAAGTTTGAAAACCAGCCAGATCGAACCATAAACAGCGGAGTTATGGCCCTTGATTTTGTTAAAAATGCTATAATTTGCCTCATCATACGATAGGGCCTTCATTTTGCATCTGGTCTTTGTCAAACTGTAGCAGATTTTATGGCTTTCTTTTTTACGTTATTATTTTTATTTATTTTTAAATTTTATTTTTTTTTTATTTTTTATTTTTTTTTTTTAATTTTTTTTTTTACTTTTATTTTTTTTTGATTCATTTGTCTAATTATTATTTTTTTTATTTTTTATTCATGTTTTTTTTTTTTTTAATATTTATTGATTGATTTAGTTTTTTTCTTTAATTTTTTTTATTTATTTTTTAAGTTTTAATTGAATTAATTTTTTTAATTTTTTTATTAATTATTATTGATTTTTTTAATTTTTTTTTTTTTTTTTTTTAATTGATTCATTTTTTTTAATTTTTTTTTTTTGATTATTATTTTTTTTTAGCTCTATGTTGGACCAGTCGGACCAGTAACAGAGGAGTTATGGCTCTTGATTTAGTTAAACATGCTATATTTTGCCTCGTTTATACGGTAGGGCCTTCATTTTTCATCTGATCTTTACCAAACTTTACCAGATTCTTTAGTTATGGCCCATGATAAAGTTAAAAAGCCGTTTTTTGCCCGAAACTTTCAAAAAAACTTAAATGGCAGTCAGTCGCTTCATTGATGTTATAAGAGCCGTGTTAGCCAGTAGAGCGTCTACAGGCCCTCTTGGGCCTCTTGTTTAACGTTTACGGAAATGGACGAGGCAATTCTGTTGCACACTGACCTGAACGGAAAGAACCTAAAGATGATTAGGCATTCATTTGCATATTTATTCCACTAGTGTAATATGATAAATATATCATGGCTTTATTACACTCCCACACCGCAAGTGATGTGATAAAGTAATGAGTACCGGTAATACTGAAAAATAGATCTGATTGGGAATAACTGCACATTTCATTGCGAAAGTATGTGAGATAAGATGTTATCAACTTGTAACTAGTTTAATTAACCTGGTAATCATTAATTATTTGTTTAATACCAAACATGTTGCTCGTTTAATTCAAAAGTTATCAACATCATTTTGCAGTTGAGTAGGAGAGAGTCATTGTTAATGTTGCATAATAAACTGGCTGATTCATAAGCAGTTTTACTGAAAAAAAATATTTTTATGCCCCCACCACCGACTGTGGAGGGGGCATATAACGTTAGCCATGTCCGTCAGTCCTTCCTTACGTACGTCTGTCTTTCCATCCATCCCGAAAAGCTTGTGTGTCTATCTCCTCCCACACTTTTCAGCTGATTGCTTCGAAACTTCACAGGATGCTTACCTATGATGTCAAAATATGTTGTGTGTCTATTCACACCCACACTTTTCAACCAATGGCTTCCAAACTTTACAGGATGCTTACCTATGATGTCAAGATGTGCATATCTTTTCATCATCAAAATCGACCCATTCTTATCAGAGTTATGGCCCTTTTTTCATCATATTTTACGTCAAAATATCTTGTATCTCCTCCCACACTTTTTCAACTGATTGCTTCAAAACTTTACAGGATGCTTACCTATGATGTCAAGATGTGCATATTGTTTCGGCGTCAAAATGAACCTGGTATTACCGGACGTATGACCCTTTTTTCGTCAAATTTTACGTTACATTGTCTTATGTGTCTTTTTATACTGATTGTTTCCAGTGGGGGCATCCGTGTCCCATGGACACATTTCTAGTTTTTAGCTCGACTGATCAGAGATCAGCAGAGCTTACGCGTGGTGCGGCGTCCGTCGTCCGTCCGTCCGTAAACTTTTATTTTTAGCGACTACTCCTCTGAAACTACTGAATGGATTTTCATGAAACTTTACAGAAATGTTGCCCATGAATTCTAGTTGATCCTAGCAAAAATTCATGTTGATGTGAAATCCAAGATGGCCACCAAATCTAAAAATAGGTTTTTAGCTCTACTGATCAGAGATCAGCAGAGCTTATGCCGTGGTGCGGCGTCCGTCGTCCGTCTGTCCGTAAACTTTTATTTGTAGCGACTTCACAGCTGAAACTACTGGATGGATATTCATGAAACTTTACAGAAATGTTGCCCATAAAGTCTAGTTGATCCTAGCAAAAATTCATGTTGATGTGAAATCCAAGATGGCCGCCAAAGCTAAAAATAGAGTTTTAAAATACAAGTTTGTAGCGTCTTCTTCTTGAAAACTATAAGTGATATTGATATGGGACTTTTTCTAAAATGATCAGCATGACATGATGTTGATCCTAGTCAAAAATCGTTTTGATTCAACGTTAAACATGGCTGCCAGCGGCCATCTTTGTTTACATAGAGTTATATAGTAAAAACTTGTAGCGACTACTTCTCTGAAACTACTTGGCTGATTGTCATGAAACTTTACAGGAATGTTGCTCTTGATGTCTAATTGATCCTAGAAAAATTTCAGGTCGGCCGGAAATTCAAGATGGCCGTCACAGCTAAAAATAGATTTTTAAAAAATAAGTTTGTAGCGACTACTTCTTGAAAACTATAAGTGATATTGATATGGGACTTTTTCTAAAATGATCAGCATTACATGATGTTGATCCTAGTCAAAAATCGTTTTGATTCAACGTTAAACATGGCTGCCAGCGGCCATCTTTGTTTACATAGAGTTATATAGTAAAAACTTGTAGCGACTACTCCTCTGAAACTACTTGGCGGATTGTCATGAAACTTCACAGGAATGTTGCTTTTGATGTCTAATTGATCCTATCAAAATTTCAGGTCGGCCGGAAATTCAAGATGGCCGTCACAGCTAAAAATAGATTTTTAAAAAATAAGTTTGTAGCGACTACTTCTTGAAAACTATAAGTGATATTGATATGGGACTTTTTCTAAAATGATCAGCATGACATGATGTAGATCCTTGTGGAAAATTATTTTGATTCGACGTTAAACATGGCTGCCAGTGGCCATCTTTGGTTACATAGAGTTATATAGTAAAAACTTGTAGCGACTACTCCTCTGAAACTACTTGACGGATGTTCATGAAACTTCACAGGAATGTTGCTCTTGATGTCTAGTTGATCCTAGAAAAATTTCAGGTCGGCCGGAAATTCAAGATTGCCGCCACAGCTAAAAATAGATTTAAAATAAATAAGTTTGTAGCGACTACTTCTTCAAAACAATAAGAGATATTGATATGGGACTTTTTCTAAAATGATCAGTATGACATGATGTTGGTCCTTGTCGAAAATCGTTTTGATTTGACCTTAAACATGGCTGCTTTGTTTACATAGAGTTATATAATGAAAACTTGTAGCGACTACTTCTTTGAAACTACCCGACGGATTTTCATGAAACTTCACAGGAATGTTGCTCTTAATGTCTTATTGATCTTAGCAAAATTTCAGGTCGGCCAGAAATTCAAGATGGCCGCCACGGTTAAAAATAGATTTTCAAAAAACAAGTTTGTAGCGACTACTTCCTGAAATCAAAATCAATCAGTAGAGCTTCAAGGTCATTGACCTCTTGTTAAAAAACAAGTTTGTAGCGACTACTTCTTGAAAACTATAAGTGATATTGATATGGGACTTTTTCTAAAATGAACAGCATGACATGATGTTGGTCCTTGTCGAAAATCATTTTGATTCGATGTTAAACATGGCTGTCAGCGGCCATCTTTGTTTACATAGAGTTATATAATGAAAACTTGTAGCGACTTCTACTCTGAAACTACTTGACGGATTTTCATGAAACTTCACAGGAATGTTGCTCTTGATGTCTAATTGATGCTAGTAAAATTTCAGGTCGGCCGAAAATTCAAGATGGCCGCCACGGCTAAAAATAATTTTTCAAAAAACAAGTTTGTAGCGACTACTTTCTGAAATCAAAATCAATCAGTAGAGCTTCAAGGTCGTTGACCTCTTGTTTTAAATTTTAATTTTACAATCATTTTTTGTCAGATATGAGCATGATGTATGATGTTTGAGGTGTGTGTTACGGCAATTCTGTTGATTATCATGCAGATATGCACTTTTTGACCAAATAATAATCTAAATAATCTAATCAAATTTGCTTTATAAGGCAGTGATGGATAAAGAGAAAATGCGCAACATCTTGGTGTACACTGTACCTAACATTATCTGAGCATCATGAAAATAATATATAATAAGGGGTCAGTCACGTCAAGCGTAACATTCTCTTTAAATGATAAAAATAGTTCCCCATACAGAAAATGTGAATAATGTTCATGATAAATAAAATATTATGCTAGTGCCGTATATTTTTATAAGCTCGACACGAAAGCGCAGAATAGCTCGGCAGAGCCATGTCATTCTATGTTTTGTAAGCCTCGGCTAACAAACTTAATAGTAAAAGGCACTGACATAGCACTCTCTATAACTCAGTATACTGTAGATCCAATTTTCTCGATAACTCGGTATACTGTAGATCCGGTTATTATTCGCGAGGGTTTTATTTTTGCCAATATGTGCCATTCCACTGTCTCGTGAATTCAATAACTCGCTGATAATTAAATCAAAAGAGTATCAGAAAACTCAACCATCCGAAATCAAGCATATTTAAATTATGTATACTTGTTCAAGCCATAAAAGGTCTTCTTCTAAAGAGTGGTTAACCGATTCTTACTATTAGTTTACATTGATTTGATTTACAGTAAAAAGTCTGTTAATACTTGTTAACAAATTTCTAGAATTATTAATTTTAATAAAACATTGAATCAAGGTTATTGATTAAGAATATATAATGTGATCTACAGTAATTATTTAGGCTTTAGCGCTCGGTATAGCGTTAAAGAAACTAGCCCGCCAAATAACAGCAAAATTACACTACCAAACCATTTATCAAAACTCTGTACAGGTGTTAAGGACTTATAATAAAGTATATGTACCGATTAAAAGTATTGTTTATTCATGGATTCTTAAAACACCCGTAAACGAATATGTGAAAAGTGAATTATGAGTTGGTAACTCTTAATTTGATGCTCCAGTTTTGGGTTTTGGCCTGGCTGGTTAAAGCTGTCTATATTGTGTCTATAGAGTTTGGATTCTCAAAATATGTAAGTACCTAGTCGTAGGTTTGAAAACGGTGTACATAATGTAGTAAGATTTGTCTGTTGTTGACGGGATAGCTACTTTAACTGTGTGTCTCAACTCTCATCTCAAACACTGGAAAGCCTAAATTCTAAGTCATAAAACTAAATGTTACATTTCCAGATGCTGATCGCAGAGGTCACCGAGACAAAGATTCTGAGAGACATGGTCGGGACTCCACCAGAAGAGACAGAACTTCAGAGAGAAGTTCACGCAGCTCGTACAACTGGAGTGACACACCGCGCAGGCGTGATGAACCAGCAACACCTAATATTAGACCAAAAGGTTAAGGCACTTTCCTATAATAAAGTCTATAAAAATATTATAGTCACATGTGCAGTGTAACACAACACAAGATAATATATTTATATACTGGCTTAGACATCCCTGCTGCAGAGATGCTTTCCCCTACAACTAAGGGACTCTATACTTAAACCTTTAATAATGTATAAGGTAGCTCCATAGCTCACACATGGATCTTTCACAGCTTGTATGTCAGTTGAAAACGTCGGAATTATCTGGTAATTCAGACACAGAGCTTTACGGTCCATTCCCCGGGCACGCTGACAAGACTAGTCCATTCAGCGGACAAATACAACATTTATTGTACAATTCCGATGTCTGTTTATTTATTACTCTGCAACGATTGGGATCAGTTTATAAGTTTATAAGGTCACCAGAAATCACTCGGCCACATTTTTGACTACATATAGTTATTGTTAATGATTTGCAAATATGCAATATATGTAGAAAAAAACATCAAGATTGCCGTGTATCACTTTAAATTTAGTTTTAATTTAATTAATTACTTTTGTAGACACTCCGTCCAGGTCCGCATGGGATGAAGATGATGATGATATCACACCAATGAAGCGTTCCAGCTGGGATTTGCCCACACCCAGTGTATATAGTGGTAGGTCTGGTGATAGAAGTGACAGAAGTGACAGAAGTGAACGATCAGTCAGAGATGATTTCAAACAAGATAAGCGGTTAGTTCAGTTGCAGTCTGAGATTTTAGATTACCGGTATACACTACACCTGTTTAAGTGGGGCCGTAATTCGGCTTCTTCCCAATTGCAATTTTCCATTTTCCAATACAAATATCTTTAAAAAATATTTCCCAATACTGTGTAAAAAATTCCCAATCTAAAAAAAAAATCATTGTTAAAATCATTGCAAAATTCAATACTAGATTGATATTATACCTAAAGCATACATTTTAATAAAAGTTTAAAAAAAACAACTTTTCTCTAAATAGCGAAAATCAACCCTAGGCCTTTTCCCAATTTTCTCGAAAAAAGTCCTCTACACAGTCTGAATACTATTGATTTAGTGCTTTATTGTTACACAGTTTTAATGTGCCTTTCATAGGTGTAAAAAGGAAGAGGGTGGGTTTGTCTTGAAAATTTACTGTCACAAAGCATAAAATTAGCTGATTATCATAGAAAAGCAGCTGTTTTGTTCATATAAGCAAAACAAATTAAAAAAAAACACCTATCATTTATATTGAAAATGTTCATTTGCGGCTCCCAGATCCGTTTTAAAACAACCTTCAAGTGGTCATATCTTTTTTGTTTATCGTCCAATTATCATTTTGATAATTGTTTCACCTTCTTCCAAGTATTTCTGACCTCTCAATAACAGAGATTGTTTGGCTGTGTCGCTACATTCCCTTTAAATTAATCACTTTAACGTGTTGTATTATAATTCTCAATGAAAAACATTTTCTTTGAGGCTGAGCTAAAACAAACAAGGTGCAGTTTATTGATCTGATGAACTTGCTTTGTTTGTATGATATAAACATAGACTTAACGTTCTCATGCTAATTGCCATAAGTTGCTATAATAAAGCGTGCAATGTTGGCGACGTCACTGTTTCAACAGTATGCATTACAACCATTAAAGACAAATTTTTAACACAAAATACAAACTATTTACATTATTAAAGTTAGAAAAACATAGAACAAACATAATATAAATGTAAGGATCGAATTTGGTATTTTGATCGTTCAAGGGGGTATGAAAAACATTTGGTGAGTTTAAAGTTGACAATAAGAGCGAACCTACTTTAAACACACCAAATGTTTTAGTTAACAAGAACGTACCTTATGTTGTGAGTTTAAAGTAAGTTCGCACTTCTCATTAACTTTAAACTCACCAAATGTTTTTCATTAACTTTAAACTCACCAAATGTTTTTCATGCCCAATTGAAAGATGGAAATATTGAATTCAATCCTGAAGTAAGTTCTTGACAATGAAATATGGACATAACAGATACCAAAAAGTTGACTTTTTTGACCTTTTGCTATTGAAGTTAATCTCCTATTTTTCCACTTCATATAAATTCTGTTATTATAAGAAGTTGAAAATTAAGTGAGTAAAAAACATTAAGATAAAAATTTAATACTCTTTTATTGGTGGAAATAAAAAAAGTCAAGTTTTAACATTGATAATAATTAAGTGTTCATTCAGAAGATTAGATTTAATACATTTTCTGTGCAAGCAAAATCTGTTTGATGTCTCACTCACTGGAATGACGATTTTCTGAATATGGTAACATAACTTGTAAATACACATTCCGCAGGTCCAAACGCTCGAGTAATGACACCCCGCTGCCAACGCCCTCGTACAAGTACAACGAATGGATGAATGACAAGAAGAGTATAAAGTTTACCCCAAGGGATAAGGAGAAGTCAGGTTGGTAGGATTGAGTTATTTGTAACAGTTGTGATGTGCCGATTGTCTTTTGACTCATAATTTCTTTCCAGCAGTCTTACTCGTACGAAATTCATCATGGCTTATATGGTTACCAAGGAATTTCTCTCATCTTGAAGCTATGTTACATATAATTTACACTCTGCTTAGTTTACTATAGAATTAAGCAGGCTAGCATGCTACAGAGGATGACTAAAAGACAAAGAATACATTGTTATATGTACCGGTATAATATTGTGTCTGTACATGAATACATTGTTATATGCACCGGTATAATATTGTGTCTGTACATGAATACATTGTTATATGTACCGGTATAATATTGTGTCTGTACATGAATACATTGTTATATGTACCGGTA
This sequence comes from Cyrtodaria siliqua, assembly GCA_037043455.1. NCBI lineage: Eukaryota > Metazoa > Mollusca > Bivalvia > Adapedonta > Hiatellidae > Cyrtodaria > Cyrtodaria siliqua. The sequence continues at coordinate 30,047 of JAWPHD010012724.1, forward strand.
TAATATTGTGTCTGTACATGAATACATTGTTATATGTACCGGTATAATATTGTGTCTGTACATGAATACATTGTTATATGTACCGGTATAATATTGTGTCTGTACATGAATACAGAAACATATTGTACAGTCGATAATTAATGGGTTATGGTTTTCCGATTATCGATAGTAATTTTCCAGTTTGATTCCCAACTCTCTGTAACAGCAGATATAGCCTATTGATGGGTGCATATTGTAAGGCACTGTTTATATGTATCATGAAGGTAAGCATTTTGTGGCTTATTATGAGGCAAAATGTCATTTTCTTGAGTAATTATATTCGGTCCCAGTTCATTTAAAATCAGCGGTCTCAGTAGCTCTGTGGGTAAGGCTTTTCTCTTTAGAGCTACAGACCTCTGTCCGACGTGTGTTCACTCCCGGGTGGAGGAATGCCCGATTGGAAATTGTATCCTTCATCTTATCTCCCTCCGAAGTTACTGTCCTAATAAGTGGAGTGCGTGGTCCAGTGGTAGAGCGCCGAACTCCTGATTGAGAGGTCGTGGGTTCGATCCTCCGTCGCGGCCACGTTATTTATCTTTGAGCAAGATAATTAATCCACATTGCTTAGTACTGGTTCTTCCCAGGAAGCCATCGAGAGTGATTAATCTAAGTTGTAAGAACTTGTTTCGCAATCGATGTAAAATAAATATGTTTAAAACACTGTCCTAATATAACCAAATATGTATATGTTAACGGGAATTTAAAAAAAAAGTTTCGTCTCATTTACAATCATTTGTAAACATTGAATCAAACGTTGATCATGGAAACAAATCAAGCAAATAGATATCATGATGTTGACACAATTATGTTATGCCAATCGCCATTTTCTCACGTTGTCTGACCGCTTATGCATGTTGCTTTGAGCTCCGATTAGTATACCCCCAGTGCTCAAGAAATAGGATAGCCCGACGCCCGGGGCTCCTCGAAATCCATTCCGGGCCTGTCTCATTTTGCAGACGAGGAGCCCGTCGGGCCTGTCTAAAAAAAAAAAAAAAAAAAAAAATCCCCCAAAAAATCTGTTTTACTGGATCTCAAGCTCAAGTTCCTCAAGACAAAATACTCCCATGTGTATTGTGAACTGTGGAAATACTTGCAATAAAGTAATTAAAATGTGTTATACACACATTGAAACAATAAGAAGTTCGAATATTTTGCCTGGCTTCGTGTCGGCAGTTTGTCACAACTTTGAGGTCGACAATTGTTGACATAAAACTCATTATTCTGCTATTAGGGTTGTGTTTTCTTTCCTTTGTGATAAGAAATACCGTCTTTGTCATTTAAAACACACTAATGCATGAAAAAAAATCGTTATTGATGGTATTTCGATTGAATGTTTGTGAAATGTTCGGGCCGTAAAAGTGCGGTGTCATAGTAGTTCGGATGGTACATAATTTCGGATATTTTTTTTTTTTTTTTTTTTTTTTACATATTCAAATAAGAAAAACTGTCCTTTACAAATACATGTTGGTGGAAAGAAAAATATATATACTGTATATGTTATATATACTGTATATGTATAAATACAGATATAAAGTATATTTCTATTCATTATTTAAGGTCTAAGGAGTTCCTGGAATCCTACTTTTAAATGAATTCTAGTCTAGGCTCCTAATTATTTACTTGGAGAAAGTGGTGACAAAAAGAAAAAATATAGCTGATAGTCTCATAAAACCTGATTAAAAATTTGGCTCCAAGTTTAGCTCCAGTTTCACCAAGTCGGCCCTGAATATTATCGTTTGGCAAAAGTGCTAGTACTCTCCTTTGCATTGGTTATAAATTACTATGTAATATTCTATTCTAACATATTTTAAACAAAGTGGTAAAAAAGTCCGCTGACCAGGGAGCATAAAGTGGTAGCAAAAAGAAAAATCTAGTCAGAGGAGGTTCTGAGCTTGATTAATACATACCGGGTACGTAACAAATGTGTGCTATAAAAGTGAATAAAGACACATTTCCAATAAGAAAAAAAGATTGGACCTTTCCATTTTAAATCAGGGCCTGTCCATTTCAAATCAGGACCTGTCCATTTCAAATCGGGGCCTGTCCATTTTCAGAAGCAACAAGCCCTGGGCCTGTCTCTTAAAATAATTTTCTTTGAGCACTGACCCCACCAACCAAAATATGGGGGTTGTATACTGGAATCATCTTGTCCATCTGTTCGTCTGTCTGTCTGTCTGTGTACATGTGTATTGCATGCAATTACTGCTGAAGTATAACTCTAGGCTCATGAAATTTTATGTCCATTGCCCTTGCAGAAAAGAGGACGCCTATTGCTTTTGGGATCAATAGGTCATCAAGGTGGCCATAACCTGATATACCTATATGTATTCTGTGTGATAATTGCCGAATTACGGTATAACACCAGGGCTCATGAAACTTCATAGTTACATTGCCTTTGGAGACAGGAGAAACCCTATTGATTTGGGGTCAGTAGGTTAAAGTTCATGGGCACCATTACCTGATATGCATATACACATTTGCGTGATAACTGCCAAAGCATGGCTCATGAAACTTTATAGGAACAATGCCCTTGCCGAGAAGAGGAACCCTGTTGTTTTTGAGAGTCGGTAGGTCATTGTTTTAAGATGACATTTCATGCCTCAGAGGAATTGTTTTCCTAATTCCTTGTGGCCACCATGACTATTCTCTGAAAAATAAATAAATGATTATGCTCCCACAGGGATGCATATAGTAATCGCACTGTCTGTGCATCTGTCCGTCCGAAATCATTTCTCAGCTATTCCTCGGAAACTACTGAAGGGAATTTCGTCAAACTTCACACAAATGTTCATCACAATGAAAAGGAGTGTCACGCGCAAGAATCATGACCGTGTTTAAAGGTCAAGGTCACACTTGGAGGTCAAAGGTAAAAAAATCGTGGAAAAATTCATGTCTCAGCCATGACTTGGAAACTTTATTGAGTTGCGTCAAACTTCACACAAATGTTCATCAAAATGAGAATGTGTATCACATGCAAGAATCATATCAGTGCCTCAAGGGTCAAGGTCACAGTTGGAGGTCAAAGGTAAAAAAATGAAAGGTAATTTTTTTTTTATGTTATTGATGCAATAGTGTTCCTAATTATACCTTTTAAGCTTTTACCTCACCCTGACTTATAAAATGTTGACGTAAAGAAATCTCCGTTGGCCATTTTATCGATGAAAACAATTTCCAATTTGGTCATTTTTACGATAGAAATTTTCCAAATTCACAAGGGTCCTTTTCCCCAAAATACTTAAAAAAAGCCCTGTAGACGTTTCTGATATTCTCCTTACCTTATGCTATTTGTACAGAGAAGGAAGAGATGACTTTCAAGGATGAGGAAGCGAGGGAGAGCTGGGAGGAGGAGCAGAAACGTCTCGATCGCGAGTGGTACGGTCTTGACGAGGGGTACGATGAGGAAAACAACCCTTTCTCAGGAATTTCTGAGTCATATCGTAAGAAGAAAGAGGCAGAGCTAGAGAAAAAGAAGAAAAGTCGCATGTCTGCTAAACAAAGACAGATTAATAAAGTTAGTTTTAGTCTTAGAGAATAAGTATAAACTTTATTTATTTTAAATCGATTATGAAACAATCTACACGTCATATGCAGAATTATGGCCCTTTATTTGACTTAAAATTTAAGTGGGCGTATTCGTCACTTTCAGTGATAGTCCTAGTTGAAACTGACAAAGCAAAAGTTGTATGTTTAGAATTACTTTGTATTGCTTGGTATTCAGACTTTGCTGAAATGTATTTTGTAATATACGAAATTGAAGAATACTAAAAAGTGGTTAGAATTATAAACTTTATTTATTATACATTGATTACGAAATGAGATACACAGTTTTACAAATTGCCTCCATGGTCAAAGGGTTAACGATGTTGTGTTGTAGACTTTCTCACATCTAACCACTGCGGAATTCCACTGGGAGCTCAACTTGTGAGAAAGCGTCGATTCTTACGGATGGCGGTAGGTATACAGTACTGGTTCTACCGGGAATTAGTGGGTGGTCTGCCGCGACCACAATAAATCGACCGTCATATATAGCCTAAAATTTGCTGAAAAATGATGTTAACACCTAACAAACAAACAAACAGCTTTTACAAATCACACTCAGTGGCATGGATACCAGCATTAGCATAATTTTGATTCGAGAGAACCGGGGGGAAAACCCACATGTCCGAGCAGACGGCCACCGTATTTTCTCACAATGCTGTAACAGGGAATTTGGTTAGAATTGTCCCTACAACATTCTTTACTAAAGCATTTCCATGTTCTTATACAATGCTACAAAACTCATGTGTTGATTGATAATTCACTGATATCAAGGACTCCAGGCTGAATATCAAGGTTTCAGGGCTGAATATCAAGGACTCAGGGCTGAATATCAAGGGCTCAGGGCGAAACTACTGTATCTTGTTCTATAATTATATATAGTTACAGTAGTTGCTGTTGCACCCTCGCCGCTGTGGGTTCGAATCCCGCTGGGAGCTCGGCTTGTCAAGTATGGTCTAACATGCGGTGTACATAGTTACAGGTACCTTCCTCAGTATCTTGCAATTTACGTAATATTTTTTATTTCTCACAGCTGCGGGTTCGAATCCTACTGGGAGCTCGACTTGTAAGTGAGGAAGTGTCGATTCTTACGGATGGTGGGAGTTGTACAGTCCTGGTTCTACCCAGGAAAAATGGGTGGTCTGCCTCCACAAAAAATCGACCGTCATATATAACATTCATGTGTTGAAAATGACATAAACACCAAACAAACAAACAAACAAAATATTTTTTCTTATCCAGGATATAGAGATGTGGGAGACCAACAGAATGTTACGTAGTGGGGTAGTTGAGAAGATTAACTTCGATGAAGACTTCGAGGACGAGAGCGAAGCACGGGTTCATTTACTCGTGCACAACATTGTACCACCATTCCTTGATGGGAGAATCGTGTTCACAAAACAACCCGAGCCCGTTGTTCCACTCAAGGTAGAGTTTAATTCCACTGTTTTGATACTTCTTTTGTTAATTAGAGTCTGTTGTTTTACTCAAGGTTGATTTTTAGCTGAATTGCATAGCAAATCCAAGCTTTAAGTTTGGCAATTTCCATCTCTGTCTGTGTATCTGTCTATCTGTGTCTCCCTGTCTGTGTCTGTCTATCTGTCTGTCTGTCCGTCCATCTGTTTTGGCGTTTTGGTTAGTTTTTAGCTCTACTGGCCAAGGGCCAGCAGAGGTTATGGGATGGTGTGTTGTCCGTCTTCCGTCGTCCGTTAACTTTTCTTGTGTACACTCTAGAGGCAACATTTCTGATGCAATCATCATGAAACTTTGTCAGAATGTTTGTCTCAATGAAATCTCGGTCAAGTTCAAAAATGGGTCATGTGGGGTCAAAAACTAAGTCACTAGGTCAAATACTTGAAAAACCTTGTGTACACTCTAGAAGCCGTATTTCTGACCCAATCTTGATGAAACTTTGTCAAAATGTTTGTCTTAATTATATCTTGGTCAAGTTTAAAAATGGGTCACATGTTTTAAAAACTAGGTCACTAGGTCAAACTTTGGAAAAACCGTGTGTACACTCTAGAGGCCATATTTTGACCCGATCTTGATGCAATTTTGTCAGAATATTTGTCTCAATTATAGCTTGCTAAAGTTCGAAAATGGGTCACACAGGGTCAAAAACTAGGTCACTAGGTCAAATACTTGAAAAACCTTGTGTACACTCTAGAGGCCATATTTCTGACCTGATCTTGATGAAACTTTGTCGAAATGTTGTCTTAATTATATTTTGGTCAAGTTCGAAAATGGGTCCCATGGGGTCAAAAACTAGGTCACTAGGTCAAATACTTGAAAAACCTTGTGTACACTCTAGACGCCATATTTTTTTTCATTCGATCTTTACCAACATTTACCAGATTGTTAATGTCAATTACAGCTCAGTAAATTTTTTTTTTTTAAATTATTATCTCTACTGGCCAAGTTCGAAAACCAGCCAGATCGGACCAGTAACGGCGGAGTTATGGCTCTTGATTTAGTTAAAAATGCTATATTCTGCCTCTTTAAGACGATAGTCACTCGCTTCATTGATGTTATAAGAGCCATATTAGCCAGTAGAGTGTCCACAGGCCCTCTTGTTTTTCCTCATTTATCAAAAACGAATTGTCAGAAAGCTTTGATACTTGGCATATATGTTCATTATGTTTTATGACAAGAACAATAACTCTGTTATGTATTCTACCTTGAATTATTCCCCGTTTTTATTTGGATTTTTAGCTCTACTGATCAGAGATCAGCAGAGCTTATGCCGTGGTGCGGTGTCCGTCGTCCGTCTGTCTGTCTGTCCGTCCGTCCGTTAACTTTTTTTTTGTAGCGACTACTCCTCTGAAACTACTGAATGGATTTTCATGAAACTTTACAGAAATGTTGCCCATGAAGTCTAGTTGATCCTAGCAAAAATTCATGTAGATGTGAAATCCAAGATGGCCGCCAAATCTAAAAATAGGTTTTTAAAAAACAAGTTTGTAGCGACTACTTCTTGAAAACTCTAAGGGATATTGCTATGGGACTTTTTCTAAAATGATTAGCATGACATGATGTTGGTCCTTGTCGAAAATCGTTTTGATTCGACATTAAACATGGCTGCCAGCGGCCATCTTTGTTTACATAGAGATATATAATGAAAACTTGTAGCGACTACTCCTCTGAAACTACTTGACGGATTTTCATAAAACTTCACAGGAATGTTGCTCTTGATGTCTAATTGATCCTAGCAAAATTTCAGGTCGGCCGGAAATTCAAGATGGCCGCCACGGCTAAAAATAGATTTTTAAAAAATAAGTTTGTAGCGACTACTTCTTGAAAACTATAAGAGATGTTGATATGGGACTTTTTCTAAAATGATCAGGATGACATGATGTTGGTCCTTGTCGAAAATCGTTTTGATTCGACGTTAAACATGGCTGCCAGCGGCCATCTTTGTTTACATGGAGTTATATAATGAAAACTTGTAGCGACTACTCCTCTGAAACTACTTGACGGATTTTCATGAAACTTCACAGGAATGTTGCTCTTGATGTCTAATTGATCCTAGCAAAATTTCAGGTCGGCCGGAAATTCAAGATGGCCGCCACGGCTAAAAATAGATTTTTAAAAAACAAGTTTGTAGCGACTACTTCTTGAAAACTATAAGAGATATTGATATGGGACTTTTTCTAAAATGATCAGCATGACATGATGGTTATCCGAGTCGAACATTATTTTGATTCGACGTTAAACATGGCTGCCAGTGGTCATCTTTGTTTACATAGAGTTATATATTGAAAACTTGTAGCGACTACTCGTCTGAAACTACTTAACGGATTTTCATGAAACTTCACAGGAATGTTGCTCTTGATGTCTAATTGATCCTAGCAAAATTTCAGATCTGCCAGAAATTCAAGATGGCCGCCACAGCTAAAAATAGATTTAAAAAAAATAAGTTTGTAGCGACTACTTCTTGAAAACTATAAGTGATATTGATATGGGACTTTTTTCTAAAATTATCAGCATGACATGATGGTTATCCGAGTCGAACATTATTTTGATTCAATGTTAAACATGGCTGTCAGCGGCCATCTTTGTTTACATAGAGTTATATAATGAAAACTTGTAGCGACTACTCCTCTGAAACTACTTGACGGATTTTCATGAAACTTCACAGAAATGTTGCTCTTGATGTCTAATTGATCCTAGCAAAATTTCAGGTCGGCCGGAAATTCAAGATGGCCGTCACTGCTAAAAATAGATTTTCAAAAAACAAGTTTGTAGCGACTTCTTCCTGAAAACAAAATCAATCAGTAGAGCTTCAAGGTCATTGACCTCTTGTTCAGTTAATAAAATGTTGAATTTGATTTTTCAGTTAATAAAATGTTGAGTTCGCAATCTGGCACTCGCACCACTGTTGGTGCTTCAATCGTTATTTCACTGTTTTGATACTTTTGTAAATAGTGAACTATTCCTGAGCAGAAGCAAGTCTAAGGAAACTCTGAGGTCCATGGCATTGGGTATAGGAGTGATCGATTTGCATTACTTTTGTAAACCAAATATTTTGAAAAAGTTTCCGCACTTCATTGCTGTAAATGATGTCAACAAACTATAGCTATTTCACACTTTTGTCATTGATTAGCCAGCAACCATTGCCACAGAGGCCGGCATAAGACAGACAACAATGAATTCACATAAGATGAAACTATGTTTGATCTCAGCTTGTATGAGTGAATCCTTAATTCATGCAGGATTTCTCTTAAGGTTGCGGTTCACTAATTAATTTCCCAATTTTGGGAAAAAGAAGCGTGAGATTGTCAAAATTGGGAGAAAAAACACAGGTGATTTTTCGCTATTTAGGGGAATGTTTTTCAAGAGAAAGCTTTTATTAAAATGTACGCTTTAGGTATAATATCAATCAGATATTGAATTTAGCAATGATTTTAACATACATACAATGGAAAGCCTGTAACTTCTCAAAATAAAATCAGATTGGGAATTTGTTTACCCAAAATTGGGAAAATATAGAGGTGTTATACATGTCAGAACTGCAGTGAAAGTTACCGAAATCTCATTTGAGGTTAATTTTACGAAAATATGAAACAGCAAAACATTCGTCCCTAAATAATGTAACCATCTTATCTAAAATGTTACAAATCTAAAGCAGCTTCAATTTGAGATTTTGAGATTTGTTTGACCCTTCTCTTCTGCTTCTGGTCCATCTGGAAAAGGAGTTTGGCTTGTTATAATAATCTATATTTAGCAATCCACAACCTGAAGTCATTCATTTCATCCAAGAAAAGTCAGGGAAATTTTTAAACTTTCCAAGGTCAGTAAATAATCTGGACATTTTTAGATACTGACGAGTACAAACCTGTATGAAACTAGTATAACAAGTAAAGCCCTTATAAACAATGTATCAACCTTCAAAATTGCATTTATTTTTAGATAGATCTGAAACATTTTAGATTTTAGCGAAAATCGGGAAATTCAGGTAAATATTTAAAATTCGACATCATTGGTTTTGAATATACTATAAAATCATAACCAATGCCGTTTTGTGCAAGCATTGACTAGACAGACAATTATCTTTGTTTAATTTCATTTCTTTTTTATCAGAATTGTTTTTACTTTTGGTCAGAGAATTATGTGTCGGCGTTTCTGAGGGGATACGTCAGTCCCGGTGGAATACGTTATGTGCATCATTTGGTTCAGAATAATCCATTTAAATCATTCTTTGTAAGGTACCGAGTTTTCATTACTTTGGTCCTAAGTTTATATTGAATATCGGTTAGCGGTTGGAGATATCATCACTTAGTAAAGTATTTTTGAAGATTTATTTGGTCAAGTTCAAAAATTTTGCAAGCCATAATCACAAATAGAAAATCACAATTAGAGAAAACCACAATTAGAGAAAACCACAATTAGAGAAAACAATAATTATTTGGTTAATTCTTAGTAATATCAAAATGATTTGGCCACTTGTTTAAGCCAGCTTTAATTTGATAAATATCGGTGCTAATTTATGGAAATCTGGATGTTATCAATAAAAAAAACACATACCAAATTATGTTATTTTAAGTATTTAATTTGAAGGACTGACAATTAGATTAATTTTTTTATATATATATTTAAAATAGCGTTCACAATTGTTTTAGTATTGATAATCATATTTGTGACAAGCTGTAGCGCTTGGTCGAGGGGTTAACGACCTTGCGTTGTAAACCTTCTCGCCTCTCACTGCTGTGGGTTTGAATCCCACTGGGACCTCGACTTGTGAGACAGTGTTGATTCTTACGTATGGCGGGAGGTATACAGTACTGGTTCTACCCAGGAAAAATGGGGTGGTCTGCCTATACCACAAAAAAATAATCTACCGGCATATATGGCGTAACATGTGCAAAATGATGTAAAACACCATTTAAACAATCAATTCATTTTAATCAGTTTAAAAACACGCCAACATATACATCTAGGAATAACGTAGGAGATAAAGTTATCATTTGCATTTTTTCTCTTTGCCGTAAAACACTATTCAAACAAACAAACAAACTGTAGGTTTTTGTATGCGACCATCAGTAATGACTTTAATATATTAAACCCACAACATCTTACATATATAATATTCATTCATGAAGTGATGACTGAACAAAATCATAACGAAAAATTAGTCACACTTGTGTATAAACAAAAGGACTATAGTGTTATACAGCAGTTATAGTCTTAAATTTCGGTTTTGCAATTTCCACATACATCCAAACATAGGTTGCATATTCCTACTAAAGTGAGTTGATTTTATATACTAGTACATGTAAATAAGTTCTGGAATGGTGTTGACTTTAATATCGAAAATATAGTTCTCTTTCATTTAACAAAAAAGTAATAAAATCATCTATTTGCTGTTGCCAAAAACACACACATATGTCACTTTTATATACAGTCCACACTCAGTATCTCGAATTTCAAGGGACCGGGAGAAAAGTTCGAGTTATCCGAAGTTTGAATTAAACGATTTTGGCAGACTTGTCTTCAATTTTATTACCCCACCCACCAGTTTTACACTATACATATTAGCCGACTTTTAATGAAATACACGTTTTCTTCCTTCGTATATGTTTATGAATATGTTTCTTTACTGTTATAATTTCATTCAGATCAAACAGGAAAATGCAATTACATAAATTACTGATTGTTATTACCACGCTCAAATTTGAGACCTGTATTGCAGCATGCTACTTTCATTTTGTCAGTTGTATATTCAGGCATAACATGTTAAAGCCGTATACGAAAATGTTTTGGTAATTAAATCAATCAGCAAGAAAACATAAACATAGAAAGACATGTATACAAAGACACAATATTTTCACAAATTATACGTTTCGTCCATGTCAGATTAGTATAATTTTTATAATTGTTTTAACCCACCTGATGGCCTTTGTTTTCAATTATCGTAAACAAACTTCCTCGATAACAAGCCTTAATTTACCATGAAAATCAGACACAAGAACATAAATTAACAAACATGTCACAATGATTTAATTATTTGTGTCACAGGTCAAATCATCTCAGCAATTATTACCTTTTGTTTGCTTCACAATCAACCTCAATGCGGCTTATGTTTGAGCAAACTTGCATTTGGCACTTCAGTTGAACTTCGAATTAGAGCGTGTAAATTACTGAATAGATTCATGTTTGGGACCAGAAATATAGTTCGAATTAGCGAATAATTCGACTTTTCGAAATTTGACTTAAAAGAAGTCAAATTGCATAAAAATAGAAGGAATAAAAATTGGGACCGTGACAAAAATTCGACTTAAGCGGAAATTCGAAGTAAGCGAATTTGAGTTACTGAGAGTGGACTGTATTTCATATAGTCAAATGACTCACTACTTAAAAGATTCTATCTACATCTATATTCTGTTGTGGTGAATTAAAACACTGGACATCAATGTCATAATTATGAAAATGTTGATGAAAAAGACATACCGTATTTTACCTTGTATAGTACGCACTTTTTTTGACCACTTTTACGGTTCTCGAAAGGGGGGTGCGTACAATATAAGGAAACAATAAAAATAACTTTTTTTTCTCTTGCAGCAAATCGACATCTCGGAAGAAAAACCTTGACGACGAACAGACGTCGAGACAGAAAATTGTGAATACCGATAATACACATTTTTTTCGTAAATTACTCGCTTCATATAACTAATATATTGACTTAATTCGAATTAAAAATGAATAAAGTGTATTAAGATGCTTGTTTTGGTGTAAATGTTTGTAAATGTGTGCATGTTTGTTGTAAAACTTCAATAAATTGCGTGAAAAATCGTCCTTCCATTTTGTTGTTTATATCGCGTGACGTAATATCACGTGACTTCCAGCTGTTTAGACATTAGACTGGTACATGGAATATTGTTACAGTTCTATTCTATTCTTATATTTATAGGATTTTATTTAATATTTATAAAAAATTAATGAAGTTTTTGCTTTATTTTGAAATACATATATTTTAGACGGCGTAGAAAGGCAGAATCACCCTACTTTGAAATGGCAATTATTCAATAATGCTTGTGAAAACATGCTTACCGGTACACATTTGATGATTGATAATTGGGTCAAACAATATCGCACCTCGGCTGCAGTTTTGACACTTTATAAACATGGGTAGAATGTGTTATTCTATTTTTATAATCCTTTGAAGTTGCCGCGAGTATCGACTATTTCTGAGGATGCACTTTGACACGCCGTGTGACCTTTACCAGATTTAGCCATGTGGTACAGGTAACTGATCACGCGTTACCCATCTGATTCACTTATGATAAACTCTGGTTCCCGTGAATACACAATGTTAGTATAATCGGCGTAATGGATTACGGTAACCAGGGCTTTTTATGTCATATGAAGCCCTGCGGTAACCAACGACTTTGTTGCGTTTTAGTAGATGTAATTATCGGATTACGGACAATTATCTGCGGCATTATAATTGGCTTTTTGATGAGATGATACAAGATAGGTACTCCCCTGAAGATTGGCAATTAATGATTGAAGTAATTATATTTTCTTTTGTACGCTAATTATCTCGATCGTGATTTTTTATTTATTTTTTTATTTTCGTTGAATGGTTCATCTAGGAAAACTACTGTCAACACAAATAAATAAACACACCCACACCCCTCCCACTAGTTTATTTTACCACTATTACTACAATACATCACAGTCTGAATATGCGTTAAATACAAATGAAAATGAAAAGCTTCTTCTGTTCATGTTTCTTAACAAATGACTTCACCTTTATCTGAAATAGAAAGCATAATATTTTGATGCGTACTATACACGGAAACAACTTTTTTACCCCAGTTTTGACCTCCGAGAGGGGGGTGCGTACTATACACGGGTGCGTATTATACAAGGTAAAATACGGTAATCTATTACACATAATCCAGTTATGTTTCTTGGACGTAGTTCTATTATTCATGTTGGTGTCATTTTCCCTCTACGTTGTGTTGGTGTGAATTAACACACCAGAGAAACTGTTCCAATTTTGATCATCTTCGTGAAGCGGATATGAGATTGAGTTTCTGTAGGTACACTTAACCCAGACCTTGTCCCCGGGTGACAATATGGCTACTCCTGTGCCTGATGTGCAGGTTTGGAGACCACCTCCATAGTTATTCACAGTTCCAATGACCGCATCAGCAGCTATTATTTGAAACCTGTACCAGGCACTACTACTGGTACATATTTGTACAGCAAACAGATACGTGCCTGCATGTGGAGCAGTGAAGTATCCAGTTCCAGTGTTGTAGCCGCCACCAACGTTGGTGACAGTCTGCGTGTAGACCATCATACTTCCAGCAGTGGGACTTTTGTTGGATACTGTTCTCCCTGTGAACACGACTGTCGGGGTGGTCAGTTCATCTGAAATAGATCATACAAAATTATTCTTATGAATACTTGTGATTGTTTGTGAAAAAGCAGACATCAGTAAAGGGCTTAAGTGGCAGGTAAGGTAAAGAAGGTGAGTTTGAACCTTCTGGCCTCTCATCACTGGGGGTTCAAATCCCACTTGGATCTGAACCTTCTCACCTCTGATCACCGGGGGTTCAAATTCCTTAAACCTTCTGGCTTCTCATCACTGGGGGGTATGAATCCCACTTGGATCTGAACCTTCTCGCCTCTGATCACCGGGGGTTCAAAACCTACTTGAATCTAAACCTTCTGGTTTCTCATCACCGGGTGTTCAATTCCCACATGGATCTGAACCTTCTGGCCTCTCATCACCAGGGGTTCAAATCCCACTTGCATCTGAACCTTTTGGCCTCTCATCACTGGGGTTCGAATCCCACTTGGAACTAAACCTTCTGGCCTCTCATCACCGGGGATTCGATTCCCACTTGGATCTGAGCCTTCTCGCCTCTCATCACCGGGGGTTCGAATCCCACTTGGATCTGAACCTTCTCGCCTCTTATCTCTGGGGGTTCAAATCCACTTGGATCCTCATCACTGGGGGTTCGAATCCCATTTGGATCCTTCTTGCCTCTCATCACTGGGGGTTCGAAACACACATGGATCTGAACGTTTTTGCCTCTCATCATTGTGGGGTATGAATCCCACTTGGATCTTAACCTTCTCGCCTCTGATCACCGGGCAGTGATGAGAGGCCAGAAGGTTTATTTCCAAGTGGGATTTGAATCCCACATGGATCTGCACCTTCTGGAAGGGTTAGATCCAAGATATGGAACTGAACCTTCTGGCCTCTCATCACCAGGGGTTCAAATCCTACTTGGATCTGAACCTTCTGGCCTCTCATCATTGGGGGTTCAAATCCCACTTGGATCTGAACCTTCTTACCTCTCATCACCAGGGAATCGAATCCCACTTGGATCTGAACCTTCTGGCCTCTCATCACCAGTGTTCGAATCCCACTTGGAACTGAACCTTCTGGCCTCTCATCACCGGGGGTTCGAATCCCACTTGGATCTGAACCTTCTCACCTCTCATATTCAATCACAAATATTTTATGAACCCATTAATAAATGTATACTTTTAATTGACACATACACATTATTATATCACCTGAACACCTGGATAGAATTTTGATAAACATTTTATTAGTGTAATTTTGTCGTTTTGTGGCGGGTTAGTTTCTTTAAGTTTAACAATTTTATACCCTTTTATAAGGCAGTAATTATAGGGATACAGGTAATGCCACTATCTATGCCAGCATTATTTATTGTTGTGGAAATGCATAATTAAATATGTAAATACCTTTGTTGACTGCTGTTTCGTGTGTTTTTATAAATGCCAGCAACGTTTTGTTAACCTCGCCTTGTTGGTCCATCAGGTCCTGAGACAGGCGACCAACCTGTTGTTGAAAGTTGCTCAAAACTTCGCCCAGCTTTAATTTCTGTCCATCAAGTTGTTGCTGAATTGTGTCCTGGTGGGTATCAACTTTGCTTGTCAGTGAGACCTCTGCATCATTAATTTTAGAAATTTGTTTTTGTATTTTATTCATCCGTGCTGCCTCGTCATTGTTCATTTTAGAAATCTGAGCCTCCATTTTTTCTTCCCAAATATCCAGCTGCTTGCTATTGACCTCCATTTTATGTTCCATTCGAACCAGTTTTTCTAACACTTTCTCCTCAAAATGATATTTTGAGCACTGTGGCTCCTCGTGGGTCCGAGCTCCAGCCACAAACAAAATGGCCGTCATCAGATATACAGCTTGGTAAATCATGGTTAACAGGTCTTAATTCTAGTTACTGTCTCTGTTCTCACTGACTGCGTTGTTTATACTGAATGAGTTGGTGCTTGGCTTTTATAGCTGTTTCTGTGTTCTGTTCTGATCAGGTTATATCATGTCTCCATCACAGGGTCTGAATGTGCTCAAACAGAGGAACTCTGAACAAGTTGTTATGTTTACCACTTATGTTTGACCTTCTCAAAAAATAGAACTTTACCCTGCTTATGCGGAACTCCCATAATAATATATGATAATATATTGGGGATTATTTCTTGTTAGCTCACCTGAGCAAAGCTTAGACTTAAATCTACACAGTCCCTATTTTAACTGGTAATAATTCATGAATATGAATGAGTCACGTGTGAAGTAGTTTCAAATCGATGAACACCCCAAAAGTCTGTATCTACGGCAAAAATCGATGCGTAACATTTCACATTTTTATTTAGCGTCCGAACAGGTAACATCGATAAATATACAGCTTCGGATTATATGTGATACAGGAAATATTTGCCCGAAACGGGATTTGAACCACAGCCTTGCACTTGTAAGTTTTGAAGGATGTATGCTGAACCACTAGACCACGGCAATTTATTGGTATGTAATAGCATTTTTAACACTAAATAGGCATTATGTAATAACTATCGTGCTCACACAAACTCATCAGGCGCTAAATAACAAGTCGAGATATGGTTGTTTTAAGACGAAGTATTAGTTTTATATTGATAACATACAGTATTACACCAGGCAATGTTAATTTACACATGCGACAAGATCGACTATATATTTATTGATCCATCTTGTGTTGCATTCAAATAAGTTATTTTGCCTCATAATAAATGGTTGTTAGTATACTGTTTTCTCAAGTAGCGTTATAGTTCAGTGGATATAGAGCACATGACTTGAATCTTTTTTTCTGTAAAAATTACTGTTACCTGTGTATAGGTACGATGTGCACTGGTCGATGTCTATACATTAAATGATTTCCTGCACTATATTTGCTCGCTTAAATACCCGATTTCGACATGAGCTGGTGAACATGAAGTTACAAATGAGGACATGCCTACAAAGAATAAATCAATTGATATAGAGACTATGTAGCTTTAAAGAACATTTTCTAAATAGAAATCTGAACCGATCTTAATCAAACTGTATATGGACAGTCCTGTCAAATGAAGCCTTTCTACAGACTAAGCCAGCAATGGCGCCGGTTACTTAACAAAGCCCAGTCAACAATGGCCCAGTACCCTGGATGATCAGAGTTTACAGATTGAAAACTTAAAAGAAATATATTTTTGATGAATTTTGTTTCATACGTCTGTTTTAATAAACGAGACATATTATGGTGTAGTGTTGTCCACACCCACTCACACCTATGAGGTTAAGTGGCTAGGGTCTAGAGTTAGGAGAATATTTGGTTCATAGGCCACACAAAATGTTCATTTTTTATGGAACTTCTGTACGTCCATTAACAGTTACACATTCAGCGTGATAATTTCAAAGTACAACACCCACTCTCCCTCAAGAAACTTCATAGGTACATTTCCCTTGATGAGAGGAGGAACCAAATTACTTTTGGGGTAAGTAGGTCGAAAGTCATGGTCCTCATGACCTCATATGGACAACTGCAGTCAGCAAGATAACTTCAGTAGCTTAAGATCAACAACTATAAAGCATTATAGGTAGGATGGTGTTCCCTAATATCGCGGTACTTACTGTTTGCAGTTTAAATAAATGATAATATAACATGTATCTAAAATTATTTCTGTGCTGGTTACGTTCACAAACATCTCATTTGTATTTGTACATAGTATTAAGACATTAAATGGATTAAATATTGAAATAATTTTATCCGATATCGACAGCTATGATTTTACTGTTGTCATGGGAGAGTACTCTAATATTACGGTAAACAGTGGAGGCTCTGACTAGAGTTCATTGATTGCAAAAAAATCTAAATAAAATAAATGGGGTACAGTGCTCAAAGAAAATTATTTTAAGAGACAGGCCCAGGGCTTGTTGCTTCTGAAAATGGACAGGCCCCGATTTGAAATGGACAGGCCCTGATTTGAAATGGACAGGCCCTGATTTAAAATGGAAAGGTCCAATATTTTTTTCTTATTGAAAATGTGTCTTTATTCCCTTTTATAGCACACATTAATTTTGTTACGTATGTATTAATCAAGCTCAGAACCTCCTCTGACTATATTTTTCTTTTTGCTACCACTTTATGCTCCCTGGTCAGCAGACTTATTTTGCAACGTACTGCATGCTTGGTGGTGGACCCTTTTACAGTTTGCCACTATGCTTTCCTCTTTAATTGTACGATGACCGGACATGCTGTGGACCCTATGATGACGCCTACCTAAAGCCCATTGGGACGGTGGCGTTTGATGTTTGTCCATGATCTTTCTTGTCGTGCCCTTAATGGTTTATTCTCTTACTGCTCTGGCTTCTGCAAAGTCATTGAGTACCTTCATTGTGGCTTTCTAGGCTATTGTTTTTTTGTATTATATTTACACGAGCATATTTGTGTTTTACTTATATTGCCTATTGATGCTGCCTTGTTGGTTAGAGATTAGATCATGGCGGGGATTTCTTTACACTGTCCTGTTTTAATGGGATGACAGTAGGGTAAATGTGAGGTTTGGTGCACCCTAGAACCGGTTTAAACCCCCAGTGGCCTACTTTGCCACTGACCGTTCCAAGGCGGTAGCCCTATTGTCAACCCTTTTTGTGTTTGTGATGTCGTTTGCATTTATTATTGCTTTTGCCTGTTTGCGTGTTTGTTTCTGTGTTTTGTGGTTTACTGTCCTCCTTGAATGCTACTTTCCCTGTCCGATCTTTTTATATTTCTTATTTACCATTTCGTTTAAAATATGTAAGAATAGAATATTACATAGTAATTTATAACCAATGCAAAGGAGAGTACTAGCACTTTTGCCAAACGATAATAATCAGAGCCGACTTGGTGAAACTGGAGCTAAACTTGGAGCCAAATTTTCAATCAGGTTTTATGAGACTATCGGAGCCTCCTTTGGCTATATTTTTTCTTTTTGTCAGTACTTTCTCCAAGTAAAGAATTAGGAGCCTAGACTAGAATTCATTTAAAAGTAGGATTCCAGGAACTCCTTACACCTTAAATAATGAATAGAAATATACTTTATATCTGTATTTATACATATACAGTATATATAGTTTTCTTTCCACCAACATGTATTTGTAAAGGACAGTTTTTCTTATTTGAATATGTAAAAAAAAAAAAAATATATATATAATATATCCGAAATTATGTACCATCCGAACTACTATGACACCGCACTTTTACGGCCCGAACATTTCACAAACATTCAATCGAAATACCGTCAATAACGATTTTTTTTCATGCATTAGTGTGTTTTTAATGACAAAAACGGTATTTCTTATCACAAAGGGAAGAAAACACAACCCTAATAGCAGAATAATGAGTTTTATGTCAACAATTGTCGACCTCAAAGTTGTGACAAACTGCCGACACGAAGCCAGGCAAAATATTCAAACTTCTTATTGTTTTAATGTGTGTATAACACATTTTAATTACTTTATTGCAAGTGTTTTCACAGTTCACAATACACATGGGAGTATTTTGTCTTGAGGAACTTGAGCTTGAGATCCAGTAAAATTATTTTTTGGGGGATTTTTTTTTTTTTTTTTAAGACAGGCCCGACGGGCTCCTCGTCTGCAAAATGAGACAGGCCCGGAATGGATTTCGAGGAGCCCTGGGCGTCGGGCTATCCTATTTCTTGAGCACTGGGGTATATCTACAAATAAAACTACAACTATATGCTGAAATTCAACAGTTTCTTTTAATAATCGCGCAAGTTACATCAATTCATCACCCAACACTCGTTTTCTTTAAGTTTTTAACTTTTGTACTAGCAGTTAGACCTTTGTAAGGCAGTGTGGATATCTAAAAACAGTCACACCTCAAAACTGTAACATTACAGCATTACTTAAGGTGTGTCCAATGTGGACAGAAGTCACACTTTCCCCAAGAAACAAAACAAAGTGTCTTGCACCCCCTCAATATGTGCGCCTACAAATCAATTTGGGGAACTCCGTAGGAAAAAGCATTGCAGGGCTTCTTTATTAGTTCCCCTTAATTTATTGGCGCTGTTGGCAAGTACCCTGTTCGCAACCTAGCATCGACACGTGACCACAGCAAGTTCATTCATAAATATCATCAAGCAGACGAACATTTGATGGAGCCCCAAAGTTTATAAACTTATTTTACGAAGTGGTATGGGTTCTTTTGATGGTAAGGGGGTGGGGGAAATTTACACATTGTGATGTTTTTATGTATTTGTATGGAAAACCAATTTTACTTGCCATGAGTTGCGACATTTTGCCGATATGTATTTGTAAACATTAGCGTGACCTTCCGGTATGTATTGTGAGATTTTGATCACAGGTAGGTGGCGATTGAGGGTGA
Source organism: Cyrtodaria siliqua (assembly GCA_037043455.1). NCBI lineage: Eukaryota > Metazoa > Mollusca > Bivalvia > Adapedonta > Hiatellidae > Cyrtodaria > Cyrtodaria siliqua. Next base: position 49,795 of record JAWPHD010012724.1, read on the forward strand.
TGTCATCAACAATAGTGTTTACCGCGATATTAAAGAACCCGCGATATTAGGAGAAACCAATATACATCGCCTTTGATGAGAGAAGGAAACCCATTGTTTTTAAGGATAGTATCAAAGGTCAAGGTTGCCTTGACCTCATATGGACTTACTTATTATGTGCAATATATCTTAAGTTATAAGACCCATGCTCATGAAACTGTATGACCTTGGTGAGAGGAAGAACTGCTTTAGGTGTCAGTAAGTCAAAGGTCAAGGTCACTATGATCTCATAGGGACACTCATTCCACACTTAACTCAGAAAGTATAACTTACACACTGATGCAACTGCATAGGTACATTGCTGTTTGTGAGAGGAGGAACACTATTGCTTTCAGGGTCAGTTTTTAAAACATCAAGGTCACATTGACCTGACAATGACCAAATTATGAAAAACACATACCACATTGTAACAATTACTTGCCTCTTTCGTTACATAATTATTAGAGTTTTGATGGGTGTTTAATATACCAATGACATTGGGTTCACATTTGGCTCTGCTCCTAGGGTCACAGTTTTACATAGAGTTATATTTGAAAATCTTTAACATGTTCTTCTCTGAAACCACAAGGCTTATACATCTCATATATTGCATGTAACATTTGCTTATTGTCCTCTGGGGTCAAATTGACATTGGTTTGGGGGTATTAGTTTTACAACTAGGCTTGGTACTGATCATCCCTGCAATGAAATCCAGCCCAATGAAGGCCCTTTCATCTTAATGAGGCCAAGACATAGCATATTTCAGAAAATCACAAAGAGTTATGTAGGAACATCTTTCAAAAATTGTCTTCTCTGAAATTGCAAGAGCTAGTGGTCTTCTATTTTGAACATTTGACCCTACCCAATTGGACCATTCCCCTGGGATCACAGTTGTACATAGTTGTATAGGAAAATCTTGAAACAGTTTTCTCTGAGCCTATCAGAGCTCATCAGGTAATTGATTTTTGGCCATTTGGCCCTCATACTTTATGAAGGTATGTAAATTTTTAACCATTTTTGTAAGAAAAATCGGAGCTGATTGGACCTCTTCTTTAGTGTTTCCTTGCAGAAAACAATAGTTTTTGTCTCTTATTTTTGAAGATAATAGGGTGTGTTTTTCCATCGGAGAAGGTGAAGCGAAGGAGTCAGTGTTACGTTTTTTGCATTTGGTTCTGTTTTTCAGGAACTACATTTACTAGATTAACCAATCTTGACTCATACTTGCATATAGTAAAGCTCAGTTAAGCAGAGTTGTTCCAAAGATTACCCTGACTTTTACAGGTCAGTAATGTTATGCTTTTGCATTTAGCTATGTTTTCTCAAATTATTTAGCTATGTTTTCGGAAATTCCAGAACTGCATTCTCTAAGATTATGAAATTTTGAATAAGATTTATATATTGGTTAGTACAACTCCATTGTGCAGAGTGGCTCCACAGCTGACCTTAACTTTAAAAGTCATTAAAGTCATCATTTCTATGTGAAGTTTTGTGTTTAAGTCTGTTTCTCAGGAACTAAATACTCTAGGTCCACCAAAGATGAATCATAGTTATATATTGGGTAGTACAGCTTATTATGGATTATGAGTTTTGAGATGTCCTTGACTTTTACAGGTCAGTAACTTATAATTAATATTAATGATTGAACAAATGCAAGTTATGTCGAAAAACTAACAGGACGCCACGAGTTTTAAAAAATCAAGATTGCTGTGTGTCCCTTTAACAAAGAAGTTTTTGCTTGTCTGTTTCTCGGGAACTCACTATGCTAGATCAACCAAACTTAAATTATACTTGCATGTATATTGGGTCCTCAGAGAAATACAAAGATATATATGAATCAAGCTTTTGTGTTTCAGTTTGTTTCTCAGGAATTAAATGCACTGCAGCTTCTGAACTTTTATTAGAGTTTTATATTTTATAGTTTTCTGACATGGGGGTTCCACCTAGGCCAGAGGTTTTTGAAGCATGGCTTACTTATTGGAGTCGTATATACTTATAATTTCTGAAGTAAGAGTTTTTGGACGAGGAGCTTTACGCAGTTCGAGAATGTAGTTCCTTTAACTGCCTCAAGTATAACTTAATTTGATAAGGTGACTGATATGAACGTTATGTATACCGAATAATATAACTACTGATTGTGAATATTGTAATTGTATACAGTATATATGTCTACTGGCCAAGGGCCAGCAGAGCTTATGGGATGGTGTGGTGTCCGTCGTCTGTCGTCCGTCGTCTGTTAACTTTTGTCTCGTTAAGACGATAGGGCCTTCATTTTTCACCGGATCTTTACCAAACTTAAGCAGGTTGTTAATATCAATGAAAGCTCGAACAAGTTTGAAAACCAGCCAGATCGGACCAATAACAGCTGAGTTATGGCCTTTGATTTAGTTTAAAATGCTATATTTTGCTTCGTTAAGACGATAGGGCCTTCATTTTTCAACTGATCTTTACCAAACTTTATCAGATTGTTATTATCAATGAAAGCTCGGACAAGTTCTAAAACCAGCCAGATTGGATCAGCAATAGCGGAGTTATGGCCCTTGAATTAGTTAAAAATGCTATACTTTGCCTCGTTAAGACGATAGGGCCTTCTTTTTTCCTCCGATCTTTACCAAACTTTACCACATTGTTAATATCAATGAAAGCTCGGACACGTTCGAAAACCAGCCATATTGGACTAGTAACAGCGGAGTTATGGCCCTTGATTTAGTTAAAAATGCTATATTTTGCCTCGTTAAGACGATAGGGGCTTCATTGTTCATCCGATCTTTACCAAACTTTATCAGATTGTTAATATCAACGAAAGCTCGGACAAGTTCGAAAACCAAACATATCGGACCAGTAACAGCAGAGTTATGGCCCTTGATTTAGTTAAGAATGTTATATTGCTATATTTTGCCTCGTTAAGACGGTAGGGCCTTCATTTTTCATCCTGTCTTTACCAAACTTTACCACATTGTTAATATCAATGAAAGCTCGGACATGAGTTACTGCCCTTGATTTAGTTCAAAATGCTAAATTTTGCCTCGTTAAGACGATAGGGCCTTCATTTAACATCTGATCGTTACCAAACTTTGTTGTTGTTTTTTAAATGTTTTTCTTTAATTTTTTTTTTTTTTGATTATTATTGTTGTTTTTCTATGTTCGACCAGTCGGACCAGTAACATAGGAGCTCTTGATTTAGTTAAAATGCTATATTTTGCCTCGTTAATATGGTAGGGCCTTCATTTTTCATCTGATCTTTACCAAACTTTTACAGATTCTTTAGTTATCGCCCTTGATTTAGTTCAAAAGCTGTTTTTTGCCCAAAACTTTCAAAAAAAAGTAAATGGCAGTCACTCGCTTCATTGATGTTATAAGAGCCATGTTAGCCAGTAGAGCGTCCACAGGCCCTCTTGGGCCTCTTGTTTGTAAATGTATTGAAATACCATGCACATTAATACACGCATAAACATTTTATGAATGGAAAGTTTCAATAGCGTAGTTACCCGGATGTCGAACATCTGATTAATATTAATTCATTTCATTCGATAGTGCAGTAGAAACCCGATGGTTATCCATTCATTCAGAACCATTAATTTGAAATCATTGACGAAAATTAAGTAAAAGACAAGCGTGATATTTATGTTTATTACTTATTCACTGGTACATTCGGGGAATCGCCACTAAAAGTGGTGAATATGTACTTTTTTTTGTTCCACAGTGATGTATACCTGCTTGGAAATCACGTATTTCATGGCATTTTGAATTGTCACAGAAAAACGGTTTTCGGTTTCGAGAATGACATACAGCTGCGATTCCAACAAGCCCAGATTTTTGGATAATTCTCTGAATTTGGCCATTGAAATAATTGATGAAAATAGGTATCTCTGGAACATTTTTTCAGGAAAACTTAAAATATGTTTGTGTTCCAAGACCGATACAGCAACCTGTGCTGTGTTTTGGGTATACGCACGGGGGAGGGTGTGTGAGAGGGTGTTCCCCTCCCACTGGTGGGGGTCGGGGGTTCTCCCCCGTGAAAAGTTTTGACAAATTGAACCCAAAATAAGTAGTTTTGAGCGACTTAGAAACGTATTTTGAAGCTATTCTAATCTCCAGAGTCATTCTTTTTTCTTTGATTTATTGAATATTTACCGGGGTTGGACGGGTTGGTCTACCTTTTACCCTAACCGCCCTTCGGCTTCACTATTTATTGCATTTTTTGCATTTTTAGCTTTTTCATTTTTGCGCCACCCATATATACCTTATACGCATGGGCATATAGAAGTAAGTTTATAGAAGTATGCCCAGGTACGCCCCTGGCTACATTTCATTTTAATATGCCACACCTGCAGAATTTTAACATAACCTTTAACCTCGCCAAGAAGACGGCCACTGGTCATTCTTGGCGACTTTCAGGACCTTCAGTCCTTTGATTTATTTTTAGATTTATGGGATTTTTTTTTTAGGAGTGGGGAAAGAAAAAAAAATTGGAAAAACTCTGCATCGGAAATAAAAATTAAATGATTAACGATGAAAATATTTTTATTTTTATTAAAGCGTAATTATAATTAAAATCATGATTTGTTTTGAAACAAGATTTAGCATAAATATTAAGATCATTAATAAAGAGATTTTCCTATACTGCATGTTATTAGTATTGTTTAGAGCTTGACTAGAAGGGTGATCCACGGAACACTTGTGTCGCCCGCCGTGTGCTTATTTTAGCAAGTGCAATCTTTTTTTAAAGTATTAAAGTTTATATAAAGGGGCATAAATCTGCAATAGATAATTGATAAGGAACAACTGTATAAAGTTTCATGACATAGGACAATATTTTGCCAAGTTATGAGCTACCGGTAGGTTAGTTTGCCGGTTAAAGTTTTTTTAAAAGGGGCATAACTCTGCCAAAATGAAAGTCAGAGTTATTGGTCATGGGAAACAATATTCTGTATGTTTAGATGAATATGTGTGTGAAGTTTCATGAACACAGGTCAAATACTTTTCAAGTTATGGCCAGTAATGAGCTTGGTTAGGTGGCAGGTTAAAGTTTTATGAAAGGGGGCATAACTCTGCCAAAATGAAGGCAGAGTGAGTGGACATGTTTAACAACACTCTTTAGGTTAAGATGAAGATGTGTGTGATGTTTCGTGAATATAAGTCACACTTTTCAAGTTATGGCCAAGGTTAGGTTGCAGGTTAAAGTCTGACGGACGGACGACGATGAACGACGTACAAAGTGATCCCTAACTGTCTGCCATGCTATGCAGGCAACACAAAAACTGATTTACTTCTCAGTTTTGAAAAAAAATCACAACTCTCTTAAATGCAAAAAATCTGGCCAGATTCACAATGTAGTGAGCATGCTTTATATTGTAATCCATAACTTGCATTATAATTATGTGCATACCGTCACCAACAAATTTTAGTTTGCATCTTTCTTCTTGAGCTTGCTTTGAGATGCCTGGTATTGTAATTTATACCTAGTGTTGGTGTGTTTTCTATACTTTATGCATGTCACAACTAAATTCAGGGTTCTGCAATCCATTGCCTGACATGACCAGGACAGGTTGTCTGTTCTAGGGTCTTGGCAAGTGGATTTTTAGTTTTCTAAATGTCGATAGACCACTTAATTGAGAATTCTTTTCTCATAATTATTAAAAATTTTTTTTATTCATATGCTAATGTGTATAAGTATGTATAAATTGGACTAATGTAATTCAAATCTTTCTGCGTGTCCATGGACAAGTACTTATAAAATATTTTAAATTTCAAATCCACTGGTCAAAATATAAAATGGAAATGTTTACATAATTAATACTTTGATTTCCGACCTTACAAAGTAAATACTAAGTCTTAATCCAAATTTTCAACAAAAACAGTATGCAATTTTACGATATTGTGAAAATCGGTGGCTAGACACAATTTTTTTTTAAAAAAAAATATGTAGCAGATTGAACAGGAGGAAAATATAAAATAAAATTCACAATTTTGACTTTTATTATTATTTCAGTTTTGCAAAATTTAGGGTAGGCTCGCCCGTAAATCTAAAAATAGAAAAACTCTGGCCCTACGAACTTGACCTTCATTTGTCAATTTTATGCTTTTGCTTTTACTCTTATTTATAAGCCATTCCCTGTAAGGTGAAATGATTAGCGTTTTTCATGATATCCGTGGAAGATCGGGAATTCTAACTCAAGGTATAACTGTTTTATTGAGAACTGAACAAAGTGCTTTTATTGAAACTATCTTGATGTCATACAATTGTTGATGTTAACGACATCATAGTTGCAGACAGAGCGTGACTTTTATCTGACTCCTGGGTAAGATCAGCTTTTCCAGCACTTACGTAAAAACGCCATATGCTTATTATACTTATGTGGTATGTTATAATGTAAGAATATAAATCCCCTGATTTCTTGTACTAAATATTTTTTTAACATTTCTTTATCGATTACATGGAGTATCATGTTGGGGATATAAAGGAGACTATACAACAACAACACGAAATAGAGAGTTGGTTTAATTTGGTCAAATACAATATAACAGCATATCTTCATATATTTTTAGCTTGACTATTCGAAGAATAAGAGAGCTTATGTAATCACCCCGGGGTCGGCATCGGCGTCCCACATCAAGGTTTGCGTGTAAGCTGTGTTTACAAGTCTATATTTCTTACATTTCTTATCCTAGCACAACCAAATGTGGTCATGGGCTTCCTTATAGCATTATCTTAAGGGCTGCATAAGCAATTTTGGTTCCTGTAACCCATGGGCTCCCATGGAACCCAAATTATGATAGCCCTTAAAATGTGTCTGTTTCACATCAAATTTTGCGTGTAAGCTATGTTTACAGGTCTATATCTCTTACATTTCTTGTCCTAGCTGAACTAAATTTTGAAATTGGCTTCCTTATAGTATGTTGTAAAGTGTTGGATAAGTAATTCTGGGCTCCCATGGAAGCCAAATTGTGATGGCCCATAAAATGTGCCATAAAGGCAGATCTAGGTTTGCATGTAAGCAATTTTGGTTTGGGATTTCTTATAGCATTATGCATCTTATTCATACTTCACCCATATTGGGGCATGGGCTCCCTCCTCCTTTCCCCCCCGTGCCCCCACTCCCACCCGACTCTACTCTTTTTTTTTACTTTTTTTTTTACATATTTCTGTGTTGTTTTAGTCAAATCGTACACATAAATGTTCCCCCCTCCCCCCCCCCCCCCCCCCCCCCCCCCCACGCTTGAAACTATTTTATTTTTTTTACATATTTTGTTGTTGTTTTAGTCAACTTTTACAAATATATGTTCCCACGCACCCATCCCCGCCCACCCCGCCTCTCACCCCGCTCCCCCCACTCCCCCACCACCCCCACTTGAAACTCTATATATTATTTAGTTTTTACATATTTCTGTGTTGTTTTGGTCAATTCAAGTACACATACCTATGTTGCCCCGTCCCCTCCCCCAACCCCCCTCACTCCCCCTCCACCCCACCCCACCCCCACTCTCGAGTGGGACTTTTGCTGGATACTGTTCTCCCTGTGAACACGACTGTCGGGGTGGTCAGTTCTGAAATAGATCATACAAAAGTATTCTTATGATTAATTGTGATTGTGAAAAAATAGACATCAGTAAATGTGCATGACAAGCCATGGAAAATAATGTTTATGTTAACTTGTTGTAATTTATGTTTTATTAAACAGCAAAAAGGCTATTAGGTAAGACATGTTCCAAACTGTCTGTTGTATGTTATATCAGGCTATGGTGGTTTTTGGCTTGCCTTTTTCATAGAAAAAATAGAGATAGGAGTTACCGAGCCAAGATTCAGGTTTTACATTGAGGCACTGTATACATTACATTGAGGCACTGTATACAGTGTTGAGGATCGGCTGAAAATTCATGATCGATCATCAGAATATTTAACCGACCGATGATCGATCATTAATCGATTAAACATGGCTGCTATAAAAGACAAGTGTAAGCCTTTTTCAGAATATAATGAAGAAAATAATCTCATTTCAAGTATGTTCTGGTAATAGAGGAACTGAATGAAACTGACCAACATATATTTTAAAAGATAAGTTGTGATACCCACTATAAATATGTGATTACTACATGTACTAGTTGCAAAATTATAACTCATTTTATTTTCTTATAAATTTTAGTACAAGAGAATGAAATAAGCCATAATTTTCATCAGCCGAGTAAAGTCGATCATGAAAAATTGTAATCGATTAATCAGATCAAAAGGCATAACTGAACCATGATCGATCAAATCGATTTATCGTAACAACTGTTTGCACTACAGATTTCGAACTTTGATTACTGTTGTTTTTAGCTTATGTGCAGCGTCCGTTGTCTGTCTGTAACTTTTTTTTGTGGCGACTACTTCTCTGAAACTACTGTTCAGATTTTCATGAAACTTCACAGGAATGTTGCTCTTTATGTCTAGTTGATCCTAGCAAAAATTCAGGTTGGTCGGAAATTCAAGATGGCCGCCACGGCTAAAAATAGATTTTAAAAATGCGATTTTGTGGCGACTACTTCTCAAAAATCGTAAGTGATATTGATTTGAAACCTTGACCAAAATGACTGGCATAACATGTAGTTGATCCTAACCAAAGTTCATTTTGATTGAATGTCAAACATGGCCGCCAGCGGCCATCTTTGTTTACATAGAGTTATATAGGAAAAACTTGTGGCGACTACTCCTCTGAAACTACTTGACGGATTTTCCTGAAACTTCACAGGAATGTTGCTCTTGATGTCTACTTGATCCTAGCAAAAGTTCAGGTCGGCCAAAAATTCAAGATGGCCGCCACGGCTAAAAATAGACTTTAAAAATGAGATTTTGTGGCGACTACTTCTCAAAAACCGTAAGTGATATTGATTTGGAACCTTTACCAAAATGACTGGCACAACATGTAGCTGATCCTAAATAAGGTTCATTTTGATTGGATGTCAAACATGGCCCTCAGTGGCCATCTTTGTTTACATAGAGTTATATAGGAAAAACTTGTGGCGACTACTCCGTCAAGTAAAACTACTTGACGGATTTTCATGAAACTTTACAGGAATGTTGCTCTTGATGTCTAGTTGATCCTAGCAAAATTTCAGATCGGTAGGAAATTCAAGATGGCTGCCACTTCTAAAAATAGATTTTAAAAATGCGACTTTGTGGCGACTAGTTCTCAATAAATGTAAGTGATATTGAATTGGAACCTTTACCAAAATGACTGATGCGACATGTACTTGGTCCTAACCAGTGGCCATCTTTGTTTACTTAGAGTTATATAGGAAAGACTTGTGGCGACTACTCCTCTGAAACTACTTGACACATTTTCATGAAACTTCACAGGAAGGTTGCTCTTGATGTCTAGTTGATCCTAGCAAAATTTGAGGTCAGCCGGAAATTCAATATGGCTGTCACGGCTAAAAGTAGATTTTAAAAATGCGATTTTGTGGCGACTACTTCTCAAAAACCTTAAGTGATATTGAATTGGAACCTTTACCAAAATTACTGGTGCGACATGTACTTGGTCCTAACCAAGATTCATTTTGATTCCATGTCAAACATGGCTGCCAGTGGCCATGTTTGGTTACATAGAGTTATGAAGGAAAAAATTGTGGCGACTACTTCTCTGAAACTACTTGAAGGATTTTCCTGAAACTTCACAGGAAGGTTGCTCTTGATGTCTAGTTGATCCTAGCAAAAATTCAGGTCGGCAGGAAATTCAAGATGGCCGCAACGGCTAAAGATATGTTTAAAAGTATGATTTTGTGGTGACTACTTCTCAAAAAACGTGGCGCAGTCGGTAGTGCGGCAGATTTGTAACCTGAGGCCCCGGGTTCAATCCTCCGTGGTGCCACAGAGTTTCGTCGGTGTGTTCTTGGGCAAGACACTTTCCCTTAGCCCCGTCCGTCAGATGGGGACGTAAACTGAAATTCAAGAAAAATAAATTTGTAGCAACTACTTTTTTTTTGCCACTGACCGTTCCAAGGCGGTAGCCCTATTGTCAACCCTTTTGTGTTTGTGATGTCTTATTTGGCCTTTTATTCATCTTTAAATTTGTTCTTTGTTTTTGTGTGTGTTTGTGGTTGACCGTCATCCCTGAATGCTGCTTTTCCTGTTAGATTTATATATATATATGCAGTTATATATGCATTCATGTTTTGAATTAAGTTCACTTCTTACTGTTCCTTTAATTACATGCAGAGGATCAAACACCTGTTGGTGATGTAACACAGCATGAGTTGCACCCATTTAGACATCTTTCATGTGTGTCAAAGTGCAGCGTAGGCGAGACATTGAATTCATCACATTTCTTGTTCCTATAAAATATGATCTTGGGCACTCAGAAGCCATCATAAATTCATGGATATGTTCCCAAAGAGAGTTGTTAAAGAAATGCTGATCATGGTAAATATCATTATAAATAGTCTGGACATAGTTTAACATTTTGTACACAAAACGTTTGCATATTGCATAGCTTCTGTCTTTAAAAGCAAAATGTTTTAAATAGTGGTTTGAAGTCTCCAGGAATTTCTTGAAAATCAATCCAGCATGAGAATTGAATGGAATACCGTAATTATTCAACGGTCTACATAGAGGATCTTAAACGAGTTCCCATTGCATTTAGATTAATGAAACGAGTTATGAATTATTTTAATTTTAACGAGCTTTTTGACGAGTTAAAATTAAAAATAATGCATAACGAGTTTCATAAATCTTATATGGAATGGGAACGTGTTTTAAGATCCTTTTTATCACATAACATTGCAATTAAATTAGTAAAAATTAATTCAGATGGACATAGAACCGCCACGACGTCAGACACATTTTAGCGCCAAAACGTCATAAAATATGTGACATTGTAACGTCGCGTCTCACACATAACGTTGCGTATAAAAAAGTTTGTGTTTTACCTCTTTACAAAATAGCAGTTTACGCCAACTTTTTAACAAACCAACAACAATGTTTTGTATAACGTGCATTATTATTATAAGCTGTCACAAATAATAAGTTTATGACTCAGATCTGGGTGAATTTGCAATAAATAAAATAGTTTCCGTTAATAAACTTGCGTAGTGTTACAGGTTTAACTCAACCAATCAAAATCATTCCAGGTTGTATTACACGTGTGTCATACAATAGAATATTAAATGGGTGTTCGACACTGCTAACAAGGGACGTTATGTGATAAAAACATAATTGGAGCCACTCAAGAGAGTTGAAATGAATTGGATTTTAAAGTCACACCAACAGCTAAGGTCATATGGCGACTTTCCCAGCTTCCTTCGGGTAATATTGGTGCAAGGGCGTCACCTGGGTTACAGAACCATTGATCAACCCACAGCGGTGAGGGGCAAGTGGTTTCAAGTCAGAGAGTAACCATTCGGCCACGGACGCCCCCGCTCTAGAGAGATGGGTTGAATACTCTTTAACAGTTGTAGGTACGGCTCCGATACACAGATAAATCCCCAGTTAGTGTAGAAGGCTAACATAAGAATCCCACTGGCCCAGGTAAGCAAACCTGCAAAGAGCCAAGTCCTGGTTTTGGGGGCAACGAGTTGACATACACTTTATTAAGAATATTGGACCACATGTTTGAAGTGACCATTTCGAGTTCTCCCCGTCAAATTTGTTATTAATTTATACTTCAACAAGCGACCACCTGTCTAACATGACTAATGAACGCATAAATTCATTCCAAAGGACCGTTTTTATGATCAATATGCGACCACCATTTCTTTTCTTCAGAAAAACAAAGTCTGGAAAAATTCAATTTAACTTTTCGTAAATTACACAGAAACTAGATCAAACAGTTGCACTTGACCTGTATTTTGATACTCGACATATTCATAACAAACGTTTTCTTTATAAAATTGAAAAATATTTCTCTTATGTCGTTGAAAGAATTAATGGCCAGTATGTTGTAGACTTCGACCATAATCAAACTTGGCCTTTATTTTGATACTAGACATATTTACAAAGCATATGGAATAGGTATTTGAAGCGGATTTCTTTAAAATAAGCAAAAAGCACTTCCATTTTATACCTAAATTATATCATATAGTTGAACGTATAAAATGCCCATAACTCTGCCAATATTTTCTAGAATTACACCATAATCAGAATCGACCTGTGTTTTGATACTACACATACAACAAATATGAATGGAGTATCTCCAACATTTTTCTTTAAAATGAGCGAACACCACTTCTCTTACATGTCATATTGTTGAATGTATAAAGGCCCATAACTCTGCCATTATTTTGTAGAATTAGATCATAATCATACTCCGCCTTTGTTTCGATACTAGACATATTTACAACAAATATGGACAGAATATCTCAAAAGTTTTTTCTGGAAAAGCAAATGGCAGGAAACTAAAAGGTTTGAATCCCACTGGGAGCTTGACTTGTAAGTAAGGAAGTGTCGATTCTTACGGATGGCGGGAGGTGTAGAGGTCTTGGTTCTACCCAGGAAAAGTGGGTGGTCTGCCTCCACCATAAAAAATTGACCTTACATGTGTTGAAAATGACGTAAACACCATACAAACAAATAAAACTAAAACTAAGAACTACAAACAACCAAAATTAAACTTTGCATTCCCCATTTTCAAATGGACTCTACTGTTGCAGGAGTATAGTGGAGTGCTATAGTACGTGGAGTGTGTGGTCCAGTGGTAGAGTGTCTGGGTTCAATCCTCGGCATGACCATGCTATTTATCCTTAAGCAAGATAATAAATCCGCTTTGCTTAGTACTGGTTCTACCCAGGAAGCCATCGAGAGTGCTAAATATAAGTTGCAAGAATTTGTTTCGCAATCAATGTAAAAGAAATAATTGTTTGAACTAACAGTTTCTAAAAATAGTCCAATACACTATGTATGCATTTGAAGTGTGTTTCTGTAAACTTTAAAAATTTTGGTACACACTCAATTGTGCCATGCCATTTACAGGATTTTTCGAATGGCATATTTAGGGTACCGCTTTTAAACCGTTCCCTATGTAAACATTCTGATCCAAGGATGTTTATTGAAACAAACTTTACTGTAGTTGTCAAAAAGTCGTGAACTGTTTAAACAAATGACCTTGAATGATTATTACTACTTGATGTCGATGCGAAAATGAAAGCAAAAGAAATGACAAGCTGAGACTTTCAGTTGGATTGTAATGTCTACTGTTTTCATGTTATTGAATAATATAACTTTGCAGCAATTTTAACGATAACGAATGATATGTTTAGGTACATATAATTGTATAGGTGGTATTGAGATATATTTAATACATATTGTAAAAGACATTGCGCCCGCCTCATTCTTGTCCCCTGTATTGTCATTGTCCACCCCTCCTCCCCAAAAAAGGGGGCATTTGGTCCCATTTTCGCAAAAAAATGTATGCATCTCTGGTTTGCTGCATAGGCATAAGCCCACTATATTCTCGTCCATCTTTAGTAACCCAAAATGTAGGTTCAAACAGGAAAAAATGTTCTGAAAACAACTACTTAAACATTATAATGAACAGCTTTTCATTTCTTCATGTTGCCATCCAGTAAAATTTAGTTCAACAAAGATATTTTCTACTCAGTAGAGCGTATCAAGCCTTTATGGGTTTCTTGTTTATTTTCATCCAAATTTCTGCTGTTTCGTTGCTTTTGTGCTCATTGAACATGTTGTAACTTTTTATATAGCATTTAAAGGGACACATGGCAATTGGATTGATTTAAAATGTGCGGCATCTGTTAGTTTTTTCTACATAACCTGCATAACTATGCGTAAAAATTGTTTACATTTATTTCTAATTATTGATTTTTGCACCAATAATATCTATTTATCAAATTGGTAGAATAATGAAGAAAATCAAATTCTCAAGTTTTTATTTAATTGAAATAACGCATGCAGTTTGAAAGTCAAAGTAATACAGGATTAATAAATCACTGTGCTAATTTTAATGCGTGATAGGAAACTCAAGATTGCCGTGTGTCCCTTTAAGGCAACAAGTATGAGCCTACTTCAAATATGTGTACATATCTGTCATGATATCACAACTTATACGTTTTAAGAGCAATAGATAGATCAGATAAATGCTTTAAGAGCAATAGATGGATCAGATAAATGCTTTGAGAGCTCTCCAACTGAAGAGTGGCCTGATTGGAAGTCTTGAACTTGAGATGCTGTAAATATTAGTTATATCAATGTCATACTCAATGGCTTGTCGCAGCAGTGGTGTCACAACAAGTTGGAGTAGGCTGTAAACCTAACGACATAGTATAGGGCCAAATAATGTTAATGTTTTGCGTTTCTCATATTCAGAAAGAGTCAGGTTGACTATATAAATCCCAAAAATTGAAGATGAACAATTCTTAATATTTTTGTCTGTCAAAATGGCTATTTCGTCCCATTTGTGGAGAAAGGTACCAGTTGTATATATACTTGTCTCTACTAATTGAATGATTTATTCGTAAACAAACTGAGTCCCCAAGAGATAGAAGGAGATGGCCGGATAATTGAGGTAATTCTTCAGAGTCGATATTCTCCGAAAAAAACTGCATTTGGTCACTCTGGATAATATTGTCCATCTTTTTACAATTCACAGCTCTTTCCATGTGTCTGGGGTAAAGCTGCGAAAACACTTTTAACCCTTAACTCGCTATATACATATAATGGACTGTTCTTTCTTTGAATTAAGACCATTTCATTTATGTGACAAAGGGGTGTTTTGGGGGAAATGACTGATCAGCAGCCATACATTGTAAACCCTGATCAGCCTGCGAGTTACTTGCAGGTAAACGGGTTAAGGGTTAAACTTGGCATAGACATTCATCATCATTACACACCCATATGTGACACCTTAACTCTGCAGTTATTCATTTTACCAAAATTATCCCACCTTTTCTACTTAGACTTTTGGTTAAACTGTTGAATGTCATATTCCAGAAACCACACATTGCCACACATGTTCATCATCATTACACAACCATATGTGACAAGCACCATAACTCTGTCATGCATTTTACAAGAATTATCTCCATTTTCCACTTAGCTTTTTCTTTTTGGTTAATGTTTTGAATTTACAGTCATATCCCAAAAAACGATTGACAGAAAATGTTGCTTGGTACACATGTTCATCATCATTACACAACCATATATGACAAGCACCATAACTCTGGCATGCATTTTCCAGAATTTTCCCCCCTTTACCACTTAGATTGAATTCATAGTCATTCCAAAAACTTATAAACTGAAAACTTTGAGACTTGACATGCATGTTCATAACCTGTGTTACAAGCACCGTAACTCTGTCATGCCTTTTATCAAAATTTCCCCACTTTTCGTATTAGACTTTTAAGACCCTCCATGACTGGTATTGTAAGATGCTGCAGCTAAACTATCTTGCCTGTCACTGCTGCAGGTTCGAATCCCAATAAGGCCAGAGTTTTTTATTTTTATTTTTACGGGAGAGCCTACCCTAAATTTTGCAAAACTGAAATAAAAATAAAGTCAAAATTGTGAATTTTATTTTATTTTTTCCTCCTGTTCGATCTGCTACATCTTTTTTTTAAAAAAAAAGTTGTGCCTATCCTAAAACTTATTTTCACAATAACGTAAAATCGCAAACTTTTTGTTTGAAAATTTGGGTTATGACTTAGTAGTATTAATTTAGTCTCTTTAATATACATGTTTACAAACACAATTTAATGCATACCATTGAACACCACAATACATATTTCGTTCTACTAGGCATTGAGTTCATAAACCTTTTTTGAGAATATTCTTAGTCTTGACCTATGTCAGGGAAAAATATGTCTATTATTCTTGCAACTATAAAAGATAAACATTCAATAATTTCAAGTTTATGTGTTACATTTTGTTTCGATTTGAAGTGTGTTTAATAGGAAATTTGTGATAATTTCTGTAAAATACATACTCAAAAATATATTAATTTGACAGTCAACAAACCAATTCTCAAGAGTGGAAGGTATATTTAAGAACGGTTTGTGAATTTGAGATAACATGTAGGCAGTTTTAACATAAACTGGATGTTGGTTACATTTATATGCAAAACAACATGAAAAAAAATCAACATAAAAGATGAAGCAATACATTTAATATTAATGTTACGAGAAAAACTTGTTTAATGAAAAACAAAACAAACTGAAATTTCTATTTTATTTTTATTGTTTTTATCGACTCCTCATTTTACACATTTTTATTTTATTTTTATTTCCTCCTCCTACTGCAATTTTTTCCAAAATCTCCCGTAAAACTAACTATAAAAAAACTCTGGCCTAAGAGCTTGAACTGTCAAGTGAGAAAGTGTCGATTCTTACGGATGGCGGGAGGTAAACAGTACTGGGTCTACTTGGATTGTCTGCCTCTACCACAAAAACGTCAGTCATCGCATATAGCCTAACATGTGCTCAAAATGACGTAAAGCATGATATGGTGATAGCAATCTGATGTTTGCACCATTATTGGTGCTTCTTGTCTTCAGAAATATACTATATAAAATAAGTTTAGCTATTAAATAGAATGGCAAATCCCATTGAAATGTTATTTTATTCTGTGAAGTATATAAAACATTGGCTTGACATAATTACGATGTTCTTTTATTTCACATCTATTATTAGTGATCCAGTAACTACATGTTTTAGGGTGAACTCCCATTTTCATATAAAATATAGGAATACTATCAAGAAAACGGTGAAACATTGTTAAATAAATGTTTCCATGCTTAAATTGTTAAAAACAGCAAAAATAATTGACAGTAACCTTACCATTATAAGAAAGAACACACCAAAATTTTAAATTCCCACCTTTACATTGAAAAGAGAACTAACTTACATTTTCTGTAAAGCATGTACATTATTATTTTTTTTTTTTTTTGAAAATGTCATTTGAAAAGATGGCCCTGCACATTTTTATCATGCTTATTACGTTTCTTGCATGACTGCTGAGACACATATATGTTATAGCCTAACATCTGTCCAGTGGCATTAACATGTTATTTAACTGCTGAACATACTTTACAGAGTATAATTTATCTACGACCTATCACAGTACCATTAATAATTTCACTTGGCCTATTGTCAGGGGCGCAGATGTTCTGGCATAAACATGCACATCTTAAATAATACCGTACTTGAACTAAATCAAATACCAGTGATAAGTATTTTGATTAAACATATTACAGGCTCGCACAGGTTTAAAAAGCCCTTGAATTTCATCACTGACATGAAAGGTCCTTGAATTTCAGTTTGGCCAATAATGTCCTTGAAAAGTACTTGAAAATTGCCACCAGTCCTTGAAAAGTACTTGAATTTTTATGTAGCAAAATTTTGATTGGAAAAATGCAAAAACAGCAGAAAAAAACAGCAGAAAAAACATTTATTCTTTTTAGTATTTAGCTTCATCATCAAGGTGTCTTCCATAGACTGTTTATCTATATATGCAGATTTGGGTAACTTTGCAATACAGCGTTTTTCACAAAGTTGACGAACCATGGAGTCTGCATTTTTGTATTTGTTTAAACTTCCGGTTTGGTAGAATATTATTTGGCATGTACCGGACCGACACACAGCCAGTACCGGAACAGCACAAAGCCGGTAAAATCTACTGAAATAGATGAAATATATTGGCAAAACATAATAATGTGGTTTGTAAAAGCACAATTTTAGTTTTTATGATTGTTTATGAGTCTGTGTAAATACCTCATTATTTAGAGATTACAGTATGTGCACAGAGGGTGAGTAGGCTAGGGTCGAATGTCGCTAAGCCTGGTTCTGATCTGAATGAAATTTAGATCATGAACAACAACCATCTTTAGCTGGATTATAGCGTAGCAAATCCAGACTTATAGTTTGTCTGTCCGCCCATCTGTCCGTCTACGCCGCGTTTTGACGTTTTGGTTAAAGTTTTTGTTTTTCTTCATTTCTCAAAAACGAATTGTCCGAAAGCTTTGATACTTGCCACATGTGTTCATTATCATAATACAATGTTATCTGACAAGAACCATAACTCTGTCTTGTATTTCACCGAAATTATCTCCTCTTTTTACTGATATTTTTCAGCTAAAATGTTGAATTCGCAATCCGGCATTCGCACCACTGTTGGTGCTTCACTTATTCAATGTATTATGTCGGTCAAGTACTTGCATGTATGTTACCAGAGCATGTTTACTGGTAAACTCACTAGTAATGTGTTAGGAATGTAAGTGCCATTTACTGCCAGTTCTTGTTCTTGTAGATAGATTCTACCTTCCTAGGCACACCTAATGTAGTTTGTAAAATTGTCAGAATGGACTTACAAAACTCCACAGTAAAAATGAGGCACACAGTAAAAACATATAGCATTTGCCAAAGTTGAATTGTTTTTGGCAGAAAGAGTGAACACACGATGAGAGAGAGAAAGACCAAGTTTAAACCAGTGATTATTCAAAGTAATTAACATGTGGAGTCAACAAATGTGCCCTCAGTCCATCACAAGTGATAGCTTTTTTCCACAACAAATTGTACATAGCTTTTGTCAAGTTTATATTAAATAATACTGTTCTTTAATCAAGCTTTGATTTGTGAACTTAAGACATCCAGACATCCTTAATAAAATCTAATAATAATGATGAATGGGTCTTGCATTATTCATAAAGATATTGTTAAAAAGCGAAGTTAATTTGCTGTTAAAAGTCCCTGAAAAAAAATGTCCATGAAAAATGCTTGAATTGCCAGACTTTCAAAGAAACATGTTTTAAAGATCTCTGTAAAACTGCAGTAGTTGTAGTCTTTAAAGGGGTTGATAACTATTAAAAAATAAATAAAGGAGATATGACCTATTGAAAGTTTGCAAAGAACATAAATGGAGGCGGCCATCTTGGAACGATGACGTCATCGTGCCTTTTTACCATATATGGCATATTGACAAAATGTATTTTAAAGCAAAGAAAATCACTGCAAATTGATCAAAAATAAATATACAAATGTAAAATGTATTAATGGTATGCTTATTTTTCATTTGCAGTGATTTTCTTTGCTTTAAAAGACACTTTGTCAGTATGTCATATATGGTAAAAAGGCACGATGACATCATCGTTCAAAGATGGCCGCCTCCATTTGTGTTTCTTAGCAAATTTTCAGTAGGTCATAAATTTTTATCTTCTTTATTTTTCATGGCATTTTGATAATTCTTTCAGCTTTTTTCAAGTATTTCAGAGCCTTTTAAAATAAACCTTGTTTTAAAATAGGGCATCAACCCCTTTACCCTTTTTAGCTCGACTATTCGAAGAATAAGAGAGCTTATGTAATCACCACGGGGTCGGCGTCCCAAATCAAGGTTTGCATGTAAGCTGTGTTTACAAGTCTGTCTCTTACATTTCTTATCCTAACACAACCAAATTTGGCCATGGGCTTCCTCATAGCATTAAGCACTGCATAAGCAATTTTGATTCCTGTTACCCATTGGTCCCATTTCACATCAAATTTTTCGTGTAAGCTGTGTTTACAAGTCTATATCTCTTACATTTCTTATCCTAGCACAACCAAATTTGGCCATGAGCTTCCTTATAGCATTATCTTTGTAGCTGCTTAAGTAATTTTGGTTCCTGTAACCCCTGGGCTCGCATGGAACCCAAATTCTGATAGCCCTTAAAATGTTTCTATTTCACATCAAATTTTGCGTGTAAGCTGTGTTTACAGGTCTATATCTCTTACATTTCTTGTCCTGGCTCAACTAAATTTGGGAATTGGTTTCGTTATAGTATGTTCTTAAGGGTTGCTTAAGAAATGTTGTCTTCTGCAAATTCTGGGCTCCCATGGAACCCAAATTGTGATGGCCCATAAAATGTGCAATAAAGGCAGATCTTGGTTTGCATGTAAGCTGTTGTATATATTATGTCTATAATTTTGGTTTGGGATTTCTTATAGCATTATGCATCTTATTCATACTTCACCCATATTAGGGCATGGGCTCTCTCCCACCCCCACCATCACCCATCACTCTTAATGTGCCCATCTTGTAGATTCTTACCTGATAATACAGCGGAGGGAATATAGTCTTCAGAAGGACACACACTTCACTCTGTAGGAAATGGCTCTGAATAATTTTGCATTTAACTAAACAATAATTCTATTGTAGGATCCGACGTCTGACATGGCTGTGGTTGCCAAGAAGGGTTGTGCGGTCGTCAGAGTACACAGAGAGCAGAAAGAACGACGGAAAGCACAGAAGAAAGAGTGGGAGGTGGCAGGAACAAGGATAGGCGACATTATGGGTATCAAGAAGAAGGAAGAGGTAAGCTCAGTGATACAGTATCTAAGGTCCTTTTTTTAGCTTTACTGTCTCGAACGAAAAATGAAGAGCTATTGTCGTCACTGGATCTGCATTGTCTGCGTCGTCTGCATCCAGTTAAAGTTTTATATGTAACGTTCTATCTCCGACACTACTTTAAATAATAGATTGAAGCTTCACACATGTATTTGGCATGGTGAAGGAACAGGTAAAGAGCCAGGTTCTATAACATACTTTTATTTTAACACAGTTGTGGCCCCTTTTATACTTAAAAAAGTTTGTTAACGTTTTCTATGTAAGCTTGTATCTCGGAAACTACTTTGCATAATGGATTGACTACTACACAGATGTATTTGGCATCATTAGACAACATCATGTAGCCAGGTTCTACAACTCTTGCTTTTATTTGAACAAAATTATAGCCCCTTTTTTTACTTGGAAAATTTGGTTAACGTTTTGCAAGCTTGTCAACTTAGCCGTTTTTTTAATTTAATTTTTTAGCTCGACTATTCGAAGAATAAGAGAGCTTATGTAATCACCACGGGGTCGGTGTCGGCGTTGGCGTCGGCGTCGGCGTCCCACATCAAGGTTTGCGTGTAAGCTGTGTTTTCAAGTCTATAACTCTTACATTTCTTATCCTAGCACAACCAAATTTGGCCATGGGCTTCCTTATAGCATTATCTTGAGGGCTGCATAAACAATTTTGGTTCCTGTAAGCCATGGGCTCCCATGAAACCCAAATTATGATAGCCCTTAAAATATGTCTGTTTCACATCAAATTTTGCGTGTCAGCTGTGTTTACAGGTCTATGTCTCTTACAATCCTTACCCTAGCACAACCAAATTTGGCCATGGGATTCCTTATAGCATTATCTTAAGGGCTGCATAAGCAATTTTGGTTCCCGTAACCCCTGGGCTCCCATCGAACCCAAATTCTGATAGCCCTTAAAATATGTCTGTTTCACATCAAATTTTGCGTGTAAGCTGGGTTTACAGGTTTATATCTCTTACATTTCTTGTCCTAGCTGAACTAAATTTTGGAATTGGTTTCCTTATAGTATGTTGTAAAGGGTTGGATAAGTAATTTTGTCTTCTGCAAATTCCCCCCCACCCCCTTGTCCTAGCTGAACTAACTTTTGGAATTGGTTTCCTTATAGTATGTTGTAAAGGGTTGGATAAGTAATTTTGTCTTCTGCAAATCCCCCCCCCCCCCCCCCCCCCCCCCCCCCCCCCCCCCATTACCCCCATTACCCCCACTCCCCTCCACACCTTTTTTATTTTTATATTTTTAGCTCTACTGGCCAGGGCCAGCAGAGCTTATGGGATGGTGTGTTGTCCGTCTTCCGTCGTCCGTCCGTCCGTCCGTCCGTCGTCGTCCGTCCGTTAACTTTTGCTTGTGTTCACTCTAGAGGCCACATTTCTGATGCAATCATCATGAAACTTTGTCAGAATGTTTGTCTCAATGAAATCTCGGTCAAGTTCGAAAATGGGTCATGTGGGGTCAAAACTAGGTCACTAGGTCAAATATTGGAAAACCTTGTGTACACTCTAAAGGCCATATTTTTGACCAGAGCTTGATGCAACTTTGTCAGAATGTTTGTCTTAATTATATCTTGGTCAAGTTTGAAAATGGGTCACAATGGGGTTAAAAATTAGGTCACTAGGTCAAATACTTGAAAAACCTTGTGTACACTCTAGAAGCCGTATTTCTGATCCAATCTTGATGAAACTTTGTCAAAATGTTTGTCTTAATTATATCTTGGTCAAGTTCAAAAATGGGTCACATGGTTTTAAAAACTAGGTCACTAGGTCAAACTTTGGAAAAACCGTGTGTACACTCTAGAGGCCATATTTTTGACCTGATCTTGATGAAACTTTGTCAGAATGTTTTTCTTAATGAAATCTCGGTCAAGTTCAAAAATGGTCATGTGGGTCAAAACTAGGTCACTAGGCAAATACTGAAAAAACTTGCGTACACTCTAGAGGTCATATTTGTTACCAATCTTGATGAAACTTTTGTCAAATTGTTTATCTAATTATATCTTGATCAAGTTCGAAAATGGTCCCATGAAGTTAAAAACTAGGTCACTAGGTCAAATATTGGAAAAACCTTGTATAGACTCTAGAGGCCATATTTTTGACCCGAGCTTGATGCAACTTTGTCAGAATGTTTATCTTAATTGTTTGTGTCAATAAAATCTCGGTCAAGTTCGAAAATTGGTCATGTGGGGTCAAAAACTAGGTCACTAGGTCAAATATTGGAACAACCTTGTGTACACTCTAAGAGGCCATATTTTTGACCCGAGCTTGATGCAACTTGTCAGAATGTTTGTCTTAATTATATCTTGGTCAAGTTTGAAAATGGGTCACATGGGGTTAAAAACTAGGTCACTAGGTCAAATACTTGAAAAACCTTGTGTACATCTCTAGAAGCCGTATTTCTGACCCAATCTTGATGAAACTTTGTCAAAATGTTTGTCTTAATTATATCTTGGTCAAGTTCAAAAATGGGTCACATGGAGTTAAAAACTAGGTCACTAGGTCAAACTTTGGAAAAACCGTGTGTTCACTGTAGAGCCATATTTTGACTCCGATCTTGATGAAACTTTGTCAGAATGTTTGTCTCAATGAAATCTCGGTCAAGTTCAAAAATGGGTCATGTGGGGTCAAAAACTAGGTCACTAGGTCAAATACTTGAAAAAACTTTTGTACACTCTAGAGGTCATATTTGTTACCCAATCTTGATGAAATTTTGTCAAATTGTTTATCTTAATTATATCTTGATCAAGTCGGAAATGGGTCACAAGAAGTTAAAAACTAGGTCACTAGGTCAAATATTGGAAAAACCTTGTGTACACTCTAGAGGCCATATTTTTGACCCGAGCTTGATGCAACTTGTCAGAATGTTTGTCTTAATAATATCTTGGTCAAGTTGAAAATGGTCACATGGAGTTAAAAAACTAGGTCACTAGGTCAAATATTGGAAAAACCTTGTGTACACTCTTTGTCAAAATGTTTGTCTTAATTATATCTTCGTCAAGTTCAAAAATGGGTCACATGGTGTTAAAAACTAGGTCACTAGTCAAACTTTGGAAAAACCGTGTGTACACTCTAGAGGCCATATTTTTGACCCGATCTTGATGCAATTTTGTCAGAATATTTGTCTCAATTATAGCTTGCTAAAGTTCGAAATGGGTCACACAGGGTCAAAAAACTTAGTCACTAGTACACTCTAGAGGCCAATTTCTGACCCGATCTTGATGAAACTTTGTCGAAATGTTGTCTTAATTATATTTTGGCAAGTTCGAAAATGGGTCCCATGGGGACAAAAACTAGGTCACTAGGTCAAATACTGAAACCTTGTGTACACTCTAGACACCATGTAGTACGACTCGATTCATCAATGGATAACAGCCAGTAGAGCGTCTCTCAGAGCCCTCTTGGCCTCTTGTTTTACATATTTTTGGTTGTTTTAGTCAATTCTTACACATATATGTTGCACACTCCCACCCGCCCCGAACCCACTCCCGCCTCCCCCACCCCCGCTCCCCCAACCCACCCCCACCTTGATTTTTTTTTTTTTTTTTTTTACATATTTCTGTGTTGCCTCTTTGTCAATTCAGTACACATATATATTCCCCCTCACCAGCCCCACACCCACCCACCTACCCCGCA
>JAWPHD010012725.1:0-73729 GCA_037043455.1 Cyrtodaria siliqua
CCATCTGAATCTACCCGCACCAAATTTTTCGTGAGTTAGCAGATCAGACATCGTGCGAGTTCTGAAAAAGACTATTTTACATAATTGTGTACACAGCCAACACCTATGACGCCACAGTAACAAATTCACAATACGAACAAAATTGTGAAAGTCACGTACAGTTGTTTAGCTTTTATTCCTGCTTTATCCTTTTCACTAACTTGTTGACAAATTTATACGAAACATAATGTATTCCTAATACGTAGGGTGACAAGCGTTCTCCGCCATAAACGGCAGTTAAAACGTCGCCCATACTTTTTATAGGATGATGACGATTATTAATTTAACTAACGCATGGGGACATCAGTGGTTTATATGCAAATTTGACGCTAATATTACACACAAATAAACGACAAAAAGTCTGTTTAATGACCGTTAAGGTTGAAAATAAAACATATTCCAGCTTACTATTTTTACCATAAATGGATAGGTAAAACTATTTACAAATAACGCATGATATATATCATTAAATTAAAATTAAAGTGAAGACGAGGACATCTCTAATTTGAGAAAAGAAATGGAATTTAAATTCGAGGCAGCTGAGAGTAAAATTACAGCTGTACAGACACAAGTAACTTCTTTGAGTTCAAAGGTAGATACAACAAATAATCTCTGTACCGGAATGCTAAGAGCTGTTGAGGCCTTACAAATAAGCATTATGGATAGCATGACAGATATCAACACGAGCTGTGAGAGAACAGCGCAGCTCGACTATTCGATTTTTCAGAGAATAATACATTATATAGACAGTATATACCATCAGAAAACAAGGCTAAAACAATGTGGGGCGGGGTTGAGGGCCTGGGCAGGTATAGAAAGTCGGGCCGATATAAAATTATTGTTAGAATCTCATACAAATTATAGTAAAATTTGGGGCAGGGTGTGAACTTTTAATATTTGTATCAGTTTTAATCCAAAATTGCTGTCATTTTAAAGAAATATATGGTCAAAAGGCAACTCGCTCGGGGAGTCGGGATATCTGACAATTGTTATTGTGGCCTCATTTCAGTTATTTTTTTATTGATATTTCATCATTATGTGTATCTAAATTTAATTTAAGTTGTTTTATATGTAAATTGCGTTCAAATTAAAAAAAAAAATCCTAATAATGGAAGATAAAATGAAAACAATTCCCCCCCCCCCCCCCCCCCACCCGCCTCACCCTGTCCTCCATGTGAGGCGAGCCCATAAACCAATGAGGAACAGGGCGGGAGCGCATCATTGATATAGGTGTATATTTGATAAACAAAATAACACAGACATATGTAAAAAAAAGCACAACACATTCTGGTGGTAGTGATGATGGGGTGGTGGGATGGTTGGTGGGTGGGGTGCGAAACATATTGATAAACTGATAAAACAATACAACACAGATATATGGGGGGGCGTGGTTAGGGGATGGGTGTGTTGGAGTAACATAGATATAGTGTAAAAATAGACCAAAAAAACACGGAAATATGTAAAAAATAAATCGGTTGGGGGTTGGGGAGGAGGGGGGCAACATAGCTATATGTGTAAGAATTTAGATATATAAGGGAGCGTGGGGTAGGAGATTGGGGTGCGAGGAGGAGGGAGCCCATGCCCCAATATGGGTGAAGTATGAATAAGATGCAAAATGCTATAAGAAATCCCAAACCAAAATTATATATATATATGCTTAAGTACAACTGTGTCATAGAGCAGCGGTAGATCGTTTAAGCACTATCATAATGACTGCATGATCCACAAGAGCTGTCGGAGAACAGCGCAGCTCGACTATTTGATTTTTCAGAGAATAATAAATTATATAGCTAGTATATACCATCAGAAAACAAGGCTAAACAATGTGGGGTGGGGTTGGGGGATGGGGCTTGTATAGCAACTCGGGCTTATATGAAATTATGTGAAATATTATTATTTTCATCTGTTTTAAATTTAAAATTGATGTCATTTTAAAGAAATGTGTGGTCGAAAGGCAACTCGGGGAGGGAGCTAATATCTGACAATTTTTATTGTGGCCTCATTTCATTTTTTTTTTATTGATATTTCATCTGTGTATCTGAATTCAGTCTAAATTGTTTTATATGTAAATGACTGCGTTACATTAAAATATTATTATCCAAATAATGGAAGATAAAATTAAAACAATTCCCCTCACCCTGTTTCGATGGGATGGGGTGTGGCAACATAGCCTATATATGTATTAGAATTGACCAAAACAACACAGAAATATGTAAAAAAAAAAAAAATACAACAAATTGAGTTTCGAGTAGGGTGGGTGGTGTGGGAAGGTGGGGCGGGGAAGTGGGCAGGGGGCAACATATATGTGCAAGAAGCCATGTGAAAGAATTGACCAAACCAACATAGAAATATGTATAAAATAAAAATAAAATAAAAATATTCCAGTTTCGAGTGGGGGTGGGGGAGAGGTGGGTGGGAGGTGGGGCTGGTGGGTGAGAGCAACATATATGTGTAAGAAGCTATGTAAGGATTGACCGAAACAAAACAGAAATATGTAAATAGAAAAATAAAAATATCGAGTGGGGGTGGGGGATAGAGGGGAGGGCAACATATATGTGTAAAAATCTCTGTAAGAATATATCAAAACAACACAGTAATATGTAAAAAACTAAAAACAAACATTTTCCAGTTTTGAGTGGGTGGAGTCGGGTGGGGCGGGGGGCGGGCAACAGCTATGTGTAAGAATTGACAAAAACAAAACAGACATATGCAAAAGAAATGTTTAAAATATCCAGTTCAATTGTTGGGGAGGGGCGGTGGGAGGGCGGGAGAAGAGGCATGGGTGGTGGTGTGGGAAGGTGGGGCGGGGAAGTGGGCAGGGGGCAACATATATGTGCAAGAAGCCATGTGAAAGAATTGACCAAACCAACATAGAAATATGTATAAAAATAAAATAAAAATATTCCAGTTTCGAGTGGGGGTGGGGGAGAGGTGGGTGGGAGGTGGGGCTGGTGGGTGAGAGCAACATATATGTGTAAGAAGCTATGTAAGAAGTGACCGAAACAAAACAGAAATATGTAAATAAAAAAATAAAAATATCGAGTGGGGGTGGGGGATAGAGGGGAGGGCAACATATATGTGTAAAAATCTCTGTAAGAATATATCAAAACAACATAGTAATATGTAAAAAACTAAAAACAAAAATATTCCAGTTTTGAGTGGGTGGGGTCGGGTGGGGCGGGGGGCGGGCAACAGCTATGTGTAAGAATTGACAAAAACAAAACAGACATATGCAAAAGAAATGTTTAAAATATCCAGTTTCAATTGTTGGGGAGGGGCGGTGGGAGGGCGGGAGAAGAGGCATGGGTGGTGGGGAGGGGCAACAAATATGTGTAAGAAGCTATGTGTAAGAATTGACCAAAACAAATCAGACATATGTAAAAAAAAATAAAAAAAAAAAAAAACATTCCAGTTTCGAGTGTGTGTGTGTGGAGCGGGGTGGGTGGGGGGGAAGGGTTCGGGGACAAAATAGCTATGTGTAAGAATTGACCAAAACAACACAGAAATATGTAAATAAAATTAAAAAATCGACTTTCGAGTGGGGGTGGGGGTGGGGGTGGTGGGAGGGGCGTTGGAGGGAGAGGAGGGGGTGGGGATGAGGGGCAACAATATGTGTAAGAAGGTATGTAAGAATTGACCAAAACAACACAGAAATATGTAAAAAAAAAATATTCCAGGTTCGAGTGTGGGAGGGGTGGGAGAGGAAGGGGGGGCGGGGGCAACATGTGTGTAAGAATTGACAAAAGCAAGAGATAAATATGTAAAAAAAATATATATATGAGTTTCGAGTGGGTGTGGGGAGAGGGGAGTGGAGGGGGAGAGGTGGGGGGAGGGTGCAACATACATATATGTGTAAGAAGCCATGGAATTGACTAAAACAACACAGAAATACGTAAAGAAAAATTATAATTTCAAGTGGGGTTGGGGGTGAGAGGCGGGGTGGGGGTGGGGTGGGTGGTGGGATGGGGCAACATATATGTGTAATAATTGGCTAAAACAACACAGAAATAAGTTTAAACAATGGGTGGGGGTGGAGGGAGTTGGGGCGGGGGTTGGAGGAGGGAGCCCATGCCCCAATGTGGGTGAAGTATGAATAAGATGCATAATGCTATAAGAAATCCCAAACCTAAATCTGCCTTTTATGTGCCTTCTGTCAGAAAGGTGAATGCACCAAAGACTGATAAACAAATGCAATCACAGATCTCTCTGAGGATGAGAGCTCAAGGTTTAAAGATCTATTATTGGAGTTTCAGTCTGTGTTCTCGAAAATTGACATGGACACGGGATTTTTATCTGGAGTGGAGCATAAAATTTAACTTTAAGACGGCACTCTAGTGAAAGAAAAATTCAGAAGAACTCCATTAATGTTCCAAAAACTTGAGCAAGAATATCTAGACAAATTGCTGCAACAATGCGTTCTTGAGCCCTCTGCCTCAGAATGGTCATCCGCCCCTGTGTTGGTCCGTAAGAAGTCCGATGACTTGCGTTACTGCGTTGATTACCGTGCATTAAACAGTAAAACGGTAAAAGACAATTACAATCTCCCTCTCACTGATGACTGTTTAGACGGTTGTTCTGTGTTTTTGATATTTGCAGTGGATATTACCAAATTCCATTAGAAGCTTGTAAGCGAGTAACATCTTTTTGTACACGATTTGGTAGTTTTCAGAGGACTCGCATGGCCATGGGACTCTGTAACGCACCTGCCACGTTTCAACGTGCAATATAACTAGTCTTGCGATGCCTGACATGGGAAGAGCTAATCGTGTAATTAGATGACCTAATTCTGCTGGTTGTTGATTTCGACGGAATGCTTGGGACACTACGGAAAGTATTCATGCGTTTTCGCGAGTACAATTTGAAACTTAAAGTTAGCAAATGTTGTTTTTTTAAGCAGGAAGTAGAATTCCTGGGCAAATTGGTTAGTGAAGCCGGGATCTCAATTGCGCCGGACAAAATTTCCAAACTTTGAAAAGGCTTGCTACTTCAGCCCACTTCTAGCACACCCTTCCCCAGATGATCTATTTTTTCTAGATACAGACGCGAGCGGATATCAGGTAGGTGCTGAATTGTCACAAGTACAAGACGGCGTGATTAAGCCCATCTGCTATAATGCCAGTCATGTGTTGATCAAACAACACAGAATTTATTGCACTGCACGAAAAGAGTTACTGGCCGTAGCTAATTTCGACACTATTTATTACGCAGATTTTTTTTTATTCGATCATAACAGCTTAGTGTGGCTTACCCGGTTTAAACACACAGAAGGGCAGTTAGCGCGTTGGCTGGAGAAAATGTCTTTTGTATAACTTCATGATAATTCACCGTAAAGGTAGTGATCATGACAATGCGGACTCCCTCAGCCGCAGTAATGATGACTTGCCCACCTGCGATTGTTATGAGGCAGGAAATGATGTGACAAGCCTTCCTTGTAATCCATGTGCTTATTGTAAGCGCGCGCCACAGTCGCCTAGGTTTAATGATGTTGAGGCGTAGTGCCCCTTGCAATACGAACTCTGGAAGAAGCTCCCAGACATGAAACAAATCCAAATTGGGTTGATAGCCTCAAGTCCGCCCAACATAGGGACACCCAACTAAAGGACCCTGACCTTGGAATGGTGATGCAGTGGTTAGAGTACATGTACGAGCCGGTTAACCAAGTCTAAGCTGACATGGAACAATTAACGTTGCCAGTTTTCAATCATTTATCCATTTCAACCAATCAAACCAGAACGATACCTCCGACAAACAACAGCACGTGTATAAAGCACGTGCAACTATGTTATATAAACTATTGTCAATATACTCCGACATCAAAAATAGGGCGGAGATATCTAAATACTGGCGGCATGTCAGTTGAGTATTGTACTACTTGGGGGGAGGTCAAAACACTAAAGAGATTGAAAATACCGTTTTCACTGGTACGAAATGACAAGAGATAGCGGTATATATGTAAATAATTGCTCTACTTGTAACATGAACAGAAAGAGTAATCGAACGTCGAGGGGCGCCCTGTGCTCCTACCATGCAGGCTACCCAATGGAGAGAGTTCATTTGGATATTAATGGGCCCTTTCACAAAAATAGATATATACTTGTCATGGTGGATCAATTCACAAAATGGGTCTAGTGGGCTGCATTACCAGAACAGAATGCTGAACAAACGTACTGCACAAGCTTTCTTGCAACGGTTCATTGTCACGTTTGGCTGTCCACTTGAAGTTCACACTGTCCAAGGAAAAAACTTCGAGAGTAATTTATTTCAGGCTTTTTGGTTAGTGCGAAGTTTTCAATAGAACCATCTTACAAAGGTCATAGACTCCTCTGTCAAAATGGGTTTGAGAAAAAAGTTGAGACCCACGTGGCAGGGGCCATGCCTGGTTGTGCGTGCTCGTCACCCTTTGTATAACGTTGCAAAGACGAAGACGGCATTTGTCCACCATGACAGACTTAACCTTGTAATGACTCTGAACTCCCATTGTGGCTGCAAAGACAAAGACATAGCCTTCATGAGTCCTTGACCTTAACAGATGTGAGTGGTGATGAGGAACAAGAGATTCCAGAATCTCAACCTGCAACCTATACTGATGCAGATGCAACATTGCGTTTCATCCTGGGTGATGATCCAGATGTCACTTTACCATATATGTGGGGGAACCTAAAATAGAAGATGGTAGTTCCGACCCTTCTGTTGTCCATCAAAGCGACCCTGATGGGAAAATAAATGAATCCGATCCTCTCCCCGTGGATAAGATGACTAAGGGTAGGGCAATTCGGCGTCCTGCGCGATTTTTTTATTAATGTTTTGTTTCTAAGATTGACCCTTGGGTTGCATTGTATTAGCTTGTATGTTTTGTTCAGGCATCTCAGGGTCATTTGCTATGGTTTGTTTGGGGGAACAGCTGGTAGTGTGGTTGCATCCTTCAATTAGATTGTATGTTTTGTTGATTATGATGAGATCACATTGCATAGCTAATTTAGTGGTGCATTTCGTGGCCGTGGTGGTCCGGATTAGCTTGTATGTCTTGTCTGGGTTAACATGGTCATGGTTTCCACCGTACGAACATTCTCTTATTGGTGTCTTTGATGGACACTGTAGCTGCGGTTAGCTTGTATGTTTTGCTGTAATGCAGTGTTGTTCAGAAGCAGTACATGTAACCTAGTCTTAATATGACCTCGACCTTCAAAAATCGCTGGTATTTTGTTCCGGAGGCCGTAACATATGAAGTCTTAGCGTTAGCATTAATATGGCGGGATCTTATGATTCAGATTGAATTAGCTTGTATGTTGTTCGACTGATTCGTGAGTCTTGCTAGATGATTGCGGTATTATGTATTAACATTTTGTTCTTGCTGTCTGGTGTCGATCTGTTTAGCTTGTATGTTTTGGCAGAGCGGCGCTGGATAGTTTGGACAGGTTCATAAAAAATAGTAAAATACGCCCACATACTCTATAGTTACTTTGTTAGTCTCAATTAGCCTGCGAGTTGTTGAGGCTAATATGGTTAACAATTTCACCTATTTCTGGCCACATTCAAAGCCTCTGTTCGTTTCAATTAGCCGGTGTGTTGTTGGTATAGGCAGAGTTGATGACAATAGTCAAATGTCTGTAGCTCCCAATTAGCATGTGTGTTGTTGGGGTTAACAGGTGTGTTGATGAATGTTATAATTATATTTAAATGAAATTCTATTATTCTGTTCTGTCCAAATTATAATTCATTAGCCTTACATGTCCTCAAAATGAACTCTAATTGTAGGCATAACAACATGAGCAGATCAGTGAAAACAATGAAGTTTACGGAGGAATGTGAAGTGTGTGGGTTTAGTTCAAACCATATAAAACGTCATGTTTTAAGAAGACACGCACCTAGGTACGTGTGTCCTGCATCTGCGTGCATGAATTTTCACCAGTAGCTGGCAAAACTCCATGGCAGGCATGGGGTGGTCCAAGGGGATTCTCTCATTGATACCTGGGCTTTTGCTGTGAATGGACTGCTGTTTTGTTTTTTCTCATGCATCACCTGACCCTAGGCTCCGTAGTGGACCTCCTCACGTTTGTCGTGGACAATGCCTTATATCCCCTTCTCTTCTTTACTCGGGGCGTCCGTGGCCGAGTGGTTAACGTCTCTGACTTGAAATCACTTGCCCCTCACCGCTGTAGGTTCGATCCCTCAGGGGCCTAGGAATCTTTATGTGAGGAAGCTATCCAGCTGGCTTGCGGAACGTCGGTGGTTCTACCCAGGTGCCCGCCCGTGCACGGAAATTGTCCGGAGGGGCACCTGGGGTCTTCCTCCACCAATGGAAGCTGGACAGTCGCCATATGACCTTAGCTGTTGGTGCGACTATAAAATCCAGTTCAATCAATCTTCTTTACTCGGAGAAGGAATGTTTCTTTCTCGGAGATTACGACCGGAGGCCTTTATCAGAGTTGCTGTACACCCGTCCGTGTAATTGTTATTCTTCATTATGCTATCTTAAATCGTTTATTTGCCAAATTACATATGGACACTCAAGTTGCTGTGCAACAATTCCTCCGGTACAGTGGCTTTGATGGTCTCAATTCACCAAAGGGTCATCCCATGTTGAGAATGGCGTCAATAGACTCCCATTTTCACATGGATGAGCTCTCCCGTCGTTCTACCCAGGCATTTAAGGAACTGGAAAGTTCGGTAGCTCCACCGCCTGTTAACTTGCGATATGCCATAGCAAACTATGTTTATCCAAATAAGTGGAGTCTTATCGATGAGCACATGCGGGAGAATAATAATCAGATCGCCAGGCTGGAGGCTGCAATTCAGCACTTTCCGCAAACCGTAGGAATCGGAGAAGTGGGCCTCGACTTCACGACTACATGTCGGTGTAGTGCGTCTCTCAATCGGGCGCAATGCAAACGAGACAAAATAAAGGCTCAGCGATCCTTCCTCCGGCAAGCCCTCTTATTGGCAAAGACTGGTATCCTGCATATCCGGGATAATGACACTGGGAAGACTGCTGAGGAAGTGTTTGCACTCATACAAGAGTTGAAAATGACAAACTCCCTAATCCATCGTCATTGTTACGTACGTACTGATGAGGAGTACCAGCAGTGGAGCACTGTGCTACCAAACTGCTATTTTGATATAGATAGGGCCTCATTAGACAGCGATAGCACTGTCCAGACGCTGCTATTGTTGGACAGTCCCAAAAGTTTAGTTCTAGAGGCTGACGCATCTTATCTGTCCATGGACGGTTTTACAGGTGTAAACGGTCCATGGATTGTTCACCTGGTTGCAGGTAAGGTGGCACAGAAAATTGGCTGCCTAGTATCACAGGTACTTGGGGTATGTAACAAAAATTCCGCCAAATTATATGATCTCGACTGGTAAGGTTTTTCAATGAAACTTCGTTACTATCAGCCAACAACAACACGTTTAATGTTCAACGAAACTTCATGAGCGGTCTCTCTTGCAGTGACTTTTCTTGGTGTCACTGAACCGGAGATTTGGTCACTGTATATTTAATAGAAAAAAGGGGGGACATGGGGTTGCTGTTTCTGGGAAGTAATTAGCTGGTATATTGTTACTCCTTGAGTGATTTCTATGTGTTATTTGCACATTTTGGTCTATTTTGTGGGTTAGTTAGTTATGCTGATAATGATTAGCTCGTATGTTGTCAAGTCTGCATGATTCACTTGTATAATATGTCTAATATGTTTGCGTGGCTTAATGCGCATAATAATAACAATAATCTTCATCCATTTTTCAGATAATGAATGTCAAAAGTATGTAAGTTTCATTATTTGTCCTGGTTTTTGGTTGAATTATCCAGTGATCACAAATACTTCTTATAAATAGATAAGGTAATCCAACAAAACTGTAAGAAGTGTAATTATATTATAACCATATACAAGTGTGTAATAATGTATAATAATATCCCATACATATAAATCAATGAAAACCGATGTATATTTGGTGCGTTGGTGTTCTCTGAGTGATTTATAGCCATGTGGTTTATTTAGCACGTACTGTCAATGTGGCGTTGTCTACATGTATATCCAGTATTAATTGCTTACCGAGCTTTTCATTTTAACCTGATATGGATACCTTCCTATTTTTGTAGCCATAGAAACGAAAGTCTGTGCACGCTGAGACTATACTATTTGTCTGTATCATATTCTTCTCAATGTGATTTTACTGTGTATTAGTGATGTATTATTGTCTGTCTCGCTTTGCCCGCTTTTGTGTTACGCTTTGCTCGTTTTTATTGTTATTGTTAAGTCAGCTTTGCTTGGGCTGGCAAAACCATTGTTGTTATTGCTGATGTGTAGTCAGCTTTCCTAGGCAAAACCTTTACTTCGGTATTAATCATCCGGGATACATGTATATAACGGTCCATGGAGGCACTTCTTTTCAATAAAACGGGGAATAAAGTATACGAGGACTGTAGCTGGTATATGTTCTTTCTTCTATGAACAAACACAGTGTATGCTCATTATCAACTCCGGGATACATTTTTTGCTTGGGGTGGCAAAACCATTGTTGTTATTGATGATGTGTAGTCAGCTTTCCTAGGCAAAACCTTTACTTCGGTATTAATCAACTCCGGGATATTGTTGACTGCAGTGAATAATAAATTTAATAAGGATGTTGATGTCTCCTCAAAGATAGTGTTGTGCCTGTAAGCCCTGTGGGGAGCCTTGGATTTGGTGACCTGAGGAAGTTGACTTCAGAAAGGAACCGGTCAGCCAATCACCAATCTGCGGTAACTCACGTGACCGTTATTCGGGTTTGTTTGGCATCCCAGGACAGGAGACGCTCTATTCGATTCCAATAACAGACCAAGCAACACGTACCAGACACATCAACTATTGGTTTAAGGAGCTGAGCACGACTGATAGGTAAGTAGACCGCTACCTATTCTCTTTAACTGTGCGTTATATATAACGCTTTGGTTATAACGCTCTTACAAAATGGTATATAATGCAATTCAATACACAAGTATCTCTAATAATAAGACCAATAAATGCGAGATATTGCATGGTTATGCCATTGCAGGATGATTATAAGTGGATTAATGAAGAAAACTGGACGTGTAAGCATATCTTTTAGAAAATAATACAAAATACATGCTATTTTCTATAATTCTCTGTAAATTTTAGCATCAAAATGAAAAATCATCCTATACAAAATGTGAGCATTTTGAGGCGTTCGGTACAAAGGAGGACAATTTTATTCGCGCCAAGTCAAAATTAAGAAAAGAGGCCTTTTCAGATTTTAGCCTCATACGGTACCTTAAAACAAAATTGATATTAATTGTCAGCAAATCTTCTTTTACATTACCTATTGACAATATTCCACTTACAGACACTAAAGATGACACTCAAATTGCTGCAGGGATGCTGAAAAGTATAGCCACCCCATAGATTTCACCCATTTTAATTCTCTAAATCCAGTTCTGTTTTGAATTTTAAAATTTTAACATCATTTATTGTGTTCACTCTTAGTTTCAAGTATTCACAGAAAATTCCAAGCTGATTGGACCAGTAATAGCAATATTAAGAAAAAACATAAGAGGCCCAAGAGGGCCTGTATCGCTCTACTGGCTATATTGAGAATGTGGTAGAGAACACTACAATGCTATGTCCCACTAGGCTTGGTACTGATCATTCCTGCCAAGTTTCACTGAAATCCAGCCAGGCGTTCAGAAAAACTAGTCCGGATAAAGTTTGTGCATAAGGGGCCATTGTAACAAAATGAGTGCATATTTGCTTTTAACTGTGTTTGTCGGGGCCTCATTTTCCCTGATTTTGAATAGGAATGTTGATAGACTCTGCAAGCGCATCACTTTTAATCGATGCCTATATCTAATAAATGATATTTTACTAGATTCATTCTATTGAGCTTTTAACTGTGTTTGTCGGGGCCTCATTTTCCATGATTTTGAATAGGAATGTTGATAGACTCTGCCAAGCGCATCACTTTTAATCGATGCCTATATCTAATAAATGATATTTTACTAGATTCATTCTATTGATAAGTTGTGTTGGCGTTTGTTCCATCAAAATCCATCAACTATTAAGAAAGTAATGATCTTACAAGCTGTGTATTATGAGTAAATTTGCCAGTATTTACCAGTGCGGGCCTAATAAATGTATAGAATTCTTATTACGACACTACGTGCAGTCCGAGCAGTCCGAGTAACATGACATTTGCATGGATGGCGTGTTTCACCAGGTATCCGTGTAGGGACTGTATATATGGGTGTCGAAATCGTAAGAACTTGTCACAGGATCGCAAGCCATAGTGACCAATACTTTAACGGCGAAGGGTAAGTCAAATCTATTTGATTTGTTGTAAATTATTGTCATATCTAAATTGTTGTTCTGAAGTAAATATCTGCCGGTAAAAGCCATAGATAGTTAGCAGGATATTGTCTTTAATTCTTGTACGTTTCAAACGTCAGAATATTTTAGCAAATTCTTGTCTGATAAGATTATTGGGGCATATATTTACATTATTGATAATGCCAGTTGTTCTGTAGATAGAAAAGGGAATACGCGATTCAGATTGTAGGTACTTTTCTACGGAGGTTTCTAACTCATTACGTTATTGCATAAACGGTTGTTGTTTATTGTGCAGTATAAAAATCTCTCTGAGGTTGGTCTTCATATTGTCATTATTATTCAATCACTCTGAGGTCGCTGTACTATTATAGCATATAATGT
Organism: Cyrtodaria siliqua; assembly: GCA_037043455.1. Taxonomy (NCBI): domain Eukaryota; kingdom Metazoa; phylum Mollusca; class Bivalvia; order Adapedonta; family Hiatellidae; genus Cyrtodaria; species Cyrtodaria siliqua. The sequence continues at coordinate 12,741 of JAWPHD010012725.1, forward strand.
GTTAACCAATTATTCATTATGGTTGAATTATTATGTAGTAAGTTTTAAGTTACATCTAGAAATATGAGATTTCATTGTCGATAAATTACATCTGTAACTGTTTTACACGTTTTGTTAAAGTTTAGCATAATGTCTAGTCGAAGAAGGTTTAGAATTCGGGTTTATTCATTCTGAATAAAGATTGCTTTGCAATCAGTATTAGGTATGGTGATACCTTAGTGCTATTATAAAATACATGTTGTGATAACATTGTAAGACTGGGTATATATTTTGTAGCCGTATACGCTAGGAGCGTAGAGCATGTAAAGCGTATTGTCGTAGGTTGGGAACGCCGTCATAGGACGCGGGAACGACAGCATTCGCTATTTGGGCGACAGACCAGACGGTAGCCACGGAGACGCTAGGCAAGAGGGCATGGTTACGCAGATAGAACGTCACCGGATGTGTAATACCGGGACTTTGGCCATCGTCGGAAAAGATCGTGCGAGTGGGCGTCGCGTGTGAATTACTTCACCGGAAGTATGTGTGGTACCGGGGCGAATAGCAACCGCTAAGGACGGGATTGCAATATAACGCGGGAGTGAAGTATTAGTGCCGGGAACTGTACCGGAAGGACTCAGATAGATATAGCTTCGAGAGATAATATAGAATGTGATAAAGCATACATATATCATAAATACAGATATCAGTCTAATTAAAACCGAACAATTTAATCTAACGGATAGGACTTCATTTAAAACATGATTTAAAACGTTGAGATTTCTACTGCCAAGTTTCAATTAAATCTGACCAGGGGTTCAGTAAAATTAGTCTGTGCAAAGTTAGTGTATTAAAATCTTTAAAGGGCCATAACTCTGCCAAAATAATTTAACCGGAACATGCCTAAGATATGCACAACTAGGCTTGAGGTCCATTATCATACTCCTTTTTGATACTGATCATCCTTGCCAAGTTTCGCTGAAATTCGGTAAGGGGTTCAGAAGAACTAGTAGGGACACAGTTTAAACATTTAAAGGGGCATAACTCCGCTAAAATCATTCAATGGGAACACAGTGACGATATGTATAACTAGGCTTGGTACTGATCATCCCTGTCAAGTTTCGTTGAAACAGGCCAAATCAAGCCATAATCATTAATAGTAACAATCTGGTAAAGTTTGGTAAAGATTGGGTGAAAAATGAAGGACCTATCGTGATGAGGCAATCTATAGCAATTTCAACTAAATCAAGGGCCGTAACTCCGATGTTACTGGTCAGAACTGGCTGGTTTTCGAACTCGTCCAATCTTTTATTGATGTCAACAACCTGGTAGAGTTTGAAAAAGATAACTCCAGTATATCAGGTTCAAACTGGCTGGTTTTCAAACTCGTCCGAGGTTTCATTGATATATACAATCTGGTAAAGTTTGTAGAAGATCGGATGAAAAATGATGGCTCTATCGTGCAAACGAGGCAAAATACAGCAAGTTCAACTAAATCAAGGGTCATAACTCTGGTGTTACTGGTCCGAAGTGGCCGGTTTACAAACTCGTCCGGGCTTTCATTGATATAATCAAAGTCAAAGTTTGAAAAATATTAGACGAAAACTGAAGGCCCTATCGTGTTAACGAGGAAAAAGTTAACGGAGGGACGTACGACGGACGTACGACGGACAACTCGCCATCCCATAAGCTCTAAGAATCTGTTTACATAATAGTGCATTTGATAACAAATTTAGGCGAAAAAAGTTAATGTACAATATAATATATATTCATTGATTTTAAAAACAAAGTTATGTTCAGGCCAAAAAGGATCTTAGACACTCCTATTTGGTGCTAATTTGATGAAAACAAGCCAACATTCCCTTATTTGATCATCATCAAGGCCCTGAATTATGTGACAAATTGGTCAGTTTGGATTGTTGTTGTCGAATATGGGATTAGCATTAGCAGCATTTACCTTAAACGTATCCAAAATATGAGGATTTTGTGTTTGAGAAGAAGTCTTGTCTGACCTTTGCAGATAAACATGTTTCGGATTTTTAACACCACCCACTATAATAATATTCTAAATGTGGTCTCGGTCGCTTGGTTGCTTCCGCTTTCTTGTATCATTTCACGGAGGTAGGACCATTCTGTTGATGTCATATGATTTGCCATTACGTAACTTAAACCATCTGAATTAAATATCATTCTAGGCATCCACAAAACTAATTTATTAAAATTAGCACATTATCATCTGTCAGTTTCAAGCTGATTTGAATCTGGCTAGGAGGAAGCATGTTTGTTTCCAAACCTTCAAAGAAGGAATATTTGTTTAATGGAATTATAGAGTCAACTTTTTGATTAGTTATGATTAAAGCATGGCGAATCGCAAAACCTTGGTTATAACCAGCTGGATCATCTCGAGATTCTGCCACAGCCGTATTATCCAAATAAAAGTATTCGTTTGTTCCGGTTGTTTTTGCATAATCGTCAGAAATTTCAAGCAAGCTTAACAAATCTGTGAAGGGTATTTCCATCGTTAACTATTTTTCCATTTTGCTTTACTTGCATTTGATCAATCAGTGAAGCTGCATCGTTAATTAAAGCAATTTCATCGGCGGATGCGATAGCTACTCCATCAGCAAGTTTGTTTACTCGAAAACTGATTTCAAAATATGCGTTATACCAATCAAAGTAAGAACTTCTATCATTTATTGTAAACTGATAACCACTTTTCATTTGCCTGGTAGCATTTCCTATTTGTGTTATAGGAGTATCTAACTGAATAGGTACATGTTCATATCTAGTATTATATTTATCACTTCGAAACATCTGTATATACTATTAATTAGATTATTTTCTATTAACTAATCGTTTAATTCTTGCATGAATTCCCCTTCCGGATAGTTATCTGCTAATTTTTGCATTTACATCTTCTTCAGTTTCAGCTACAACTTCTTCAGTTTCAGCTACAACTTCTTTTTTGTTATCAGCCTTTGTAAGTTCTTTTAAAATCATCTCACCTTTTGGTTTAGGTTTAATAACTGAAACTAACTTATCAGCAGCCATTTTTCCTACTTCATCTCCGAGTTTTTTAGAACCGCTTTCTAAGATTTGTTTTCCAGCAGTTTCTATTGCTTTCTTGCCTGCTGTTTTTACAGACTCACTAAATATCTTTGATCCGACTTTTGAAAAAATGTCAAATATGCCAGCTCCAGTTAATCGGTCAACTTGAGTATATGTTCCCGTACTAGTGTCATAAACTTTTTTTAAACGTGCCATAACTTATGTTACATTAATTCCTTCAAAACAAATCGAAATGATGTGTGGACGCCATTAAGATTAATAATCTTACCAGACAAATCGGTTATGTAAATATTAATACTGTTAATGATCGTTTTGTTTACATCACCGAACCCGACTCTTATTGGTTCATCTTTGAAAGGATATGATCTCGTAAGATCAGCTGTGCTTATTTCATAAATGACATCCCCGTATGATCATCAACAATAGAATTACTTATCAAGTCGCAGTGAATATACAATGTATCGATAGAATTTGTTATGTTTGGTGTTACAGTTCCAAATTTAGTTTCTCTGATAACTGCATCTTTGTCAAACCCAATCAAGGTGTGAAAGTTTGATTCTCTCAAATCAAGTACGAATTTATTATGAATTGTAACTAAACATTTGAAACTTGATAAATCAAACTCAATATGTATCGGGATGGGTGAGTTATCGGTTAAATCATTGTTTACAGTCAATGTTTCTTTTATGAAATTATCGATATCGGCATAACTGTAATTTCCATTTGCAAAACTAATAGTTTTCAAATCTGTTCCATTGCTATACCTTATCACTTTGTTATTAAAATCCTCGCTAATATTATACCATGAGTAAGTCATGGAATTAATCTTATCAAGCCCTATACCATACTGTTTGTTCTTACCTAATATTAATGGTCTGTCAAATACAGTTGTAAAATTACTCGGTGTATTTCAGCTATTAATTATTGACGCTTTTTCTGATGATAATACAATTTATTGTTCCATATAATATAGGATGGATAAATTTTATTGATATTAATTTTTCCGGTATGTAAAAAATAGTTTATAACTTGATTTTTCAAAATTGAAAACTTGTGTAGTGTTGCGTTTTATATCTGGTCTGAAAACAGCAAAATGTAATGGTTTGAGATATAATTCAAATGTTTCTTTTACTATTCGTTTGTCATTTTTTATTATCGGGCGAAGATGCTTTCCGGCATCATCAAATGATGGATAAATATAAAATTATTCTATATCTGCTCCTGTATAAGTAAAATCTATTTCAAATACATAACGGCCCTCCTTAAGAATGAGAAACTGGCCCTAAGCATCATCTTTTTTATAATATTCTTCACCTTTTGTAAGTGGATTGGGTATAAAAGTAAACGCATGAAGAAAATCTCGTGAACGCCTGGATCTTTCAAGTGGTTTTTGCGTCGGATATGATACAAAGAAATTATCATTAGTACACTTGCCATAATCTTGAATAATACTTATTCCATCTATTGTATATTCAAACAGTAGAATCCGACTTAAATAGTCTACTTTTACTTTCAACCCATCAATTATACCAATAACTGCTGTGTGCCGGCTATCAGACTTTTGATTATGCTCTTTAAGAAAAGCTATTTCACCATCAAAAGCTTTGCTCCTTTCATTCTGAGCAGCTTTGAAACATCATCAATAACAGTCTCAAGTTTATCAGTGTTAACCAGTTTGCTCAGTGCACTCTCAAGTTTATCAGTGTCAACCAGTTTGTTCAGAGCAGTCTCCAGCGACTTAGTCAACCATTTTCTTTTTGATGTCTTCAAATTCTTTGTTGATATCAGCAACGTTGGTGTTTATCTGCTCATTTAATATTTTAATTTAAGTTATTTCGGTAGTAAAAGCAGTTCTCATTTGTTTTGAATAGCAGTTTCTAGTTCATTGTTATCAACCATTTGTTTTTTGATTCCCTCGATCCGTGTATTAATATTTTGAACACCAATTCTTATTTGTTCACTTAATTTCTTGAAGTTTTCACTCTCTTCCAATACATCTTCTTTCTTTTCTTACTCTTTCAAAGCATCACTCAAAAGTTTTATTTCATCTTTCAATGCGTTTTGAATTTCAATCATTTTCCCACGGTTTGCTTGTAACTTTGTTTGTATCAGACTTAGTTTATCTTCAACAACTGTTGTCAAATTTTTTAACATGTCTGGAATTTTATCAATAGTATAATCACGTATGATTTTTGTTATTCTTCTTTGAGTATATTGCCTTGTTACTGCATCATCTGCTTTTTCCGGATTTCCTACATTGATAATTTTATTTTTATTCATGTTAAGATCACTTCTCAAAACAATTTCCTGGTTTTTACCTTTGTGAAGATAATTAACCAAATGTTTTTGTTTTACATACTCAGACAGCACAATGCCAAAATTTGTAATATTAACACTGCCAGTAGTAACTTTCTCACCAAGATCATTAAAAAGCCCCGTTATATATAATATATATTACATTAAATTACATTAAATTTCACCAGTGAAGTTTCTTTTGATCAACTTCCTCGAGCGATCCAGATACAGAAAGTCGTTCTGCTTGTCAGTCGCTTTTCTGAACTGCTCTTTGCCGACATCTTGTTCTTTGGAAAGCATGTTTATTTCATTTATACTTGGAGTCGCAAAGAAGATGTAATGAGAACAGTTCAAACGAATGTCTTTGGGAGTTTTGTAATAAGATTGAGATAAATAAATTACACAACAATTTTTTTGTCTTCCATGTATGAAATAATTAATAATATCGTTTTGATTGCGCTCGCAAACATAATCATCAAAAATGACTATCTTCTGGTTATCTGAATCTAAAGTATTCACAGGGATAACTTCATCATTTGAACATTCTAGTATGTCTCTAACCGGAATTTTATTCTTTTTTGCTATCTTTTCAAGTTTTTGTGAGAATACCTGATACTTAGACTGTTCCAAGTTTTTAGCAAACAAGTAAATCTTATCATAGTAAACTAAAGGTTTTAATAACATGTGAGCTAATGTGTTCGTCTTGCCAGAACCTGAATTACCGGAAATTAACATTCTAAAACAACAGTCTGGCATAAAGTACCATAGTTGTTTAAAATTACCGTTTTCTGTCTTCATGTCATAGTTTGGAATTTCCATTATAATAATGCTTGGATAATACTTGTCTTAATTTATCTTATTTTAATCTAACTTATATTATTATATGTCGTTGTTAAAATGGAAAGAATTAGCAGATAAAATGCAAAAAGCGAGTGAACTTGTCAAAGAATACGAGAATAAAGTTATCCGAAAAAGACCAGAAAAAGGAGCTAGTCGTGATTTATACACAGAAATATTTAAACCTGTAACTAGCGAAATAAAAAGTCAGTCAGAACAGCTATCAGAGCAGTTAGCTTCTCTTCCGAAAATAAGTCAGCCGCTCTTACAGCAGCAATAGACGAGGAAGCACAAGAAAAACAAATGTATCAGGGATTACCACAGTTATTTGCTGAAGAACCTCGTAAACCAACTACTGGTAATCTAGATGCTGGAATCGATAAAGAAGTGATAGATACATTTAACTTAGAACTTGGAAGCATACTCGAAAAGGTTGGTGAGATTATTCAACAAAATGGTCGCGATAGGGGGGGTTTTACTAGTCAAATTAAAAAAGAAAAGAATACAATCGCGAAAGAAAATTATAAACAGGCCAGGGAAAACCTAAAAAACGAGTCAGAACTTTAAAATATTACAGAGAAAGAATTGATGCACTGCTTGTGCATAGTGAAGTTTTTACAGGCAAGGGATTACAACAAAAAAGAAATTCCTACAAAGTCGACAAAGATGGCTACTATGGAATGTTACAAATTGATTTACCTAAGCTTGTTGGTCATCACAAACTTATTGCCAAACAAGGAGAAGCAGTTGTGCTAGACCTAAAAGTAGACGATGATTTTTTATACTTGATAACAAAGCGTTACAATTATAAAAAAAACTTATTCAAAGCTGTCTCAGAATGCTTTTAAGGAACTAACAAAATTATCTGGTTTACCAATTCACAAAGGTTCTTTAAAGTTCAAAAATATTTTAGGAGGTTGTGTTGATGTTGAATATTGCAATAGTCCTAATGATTTGGTTAATGATCTGGAGTTAGTATGAGGAAGTATCGAAGCAGGAAATAATAGTCCACAGATAATAAATAAAGGTATTAGCATAATTGATGAATTATTAAAAATAGGCGAAATATCACCTAAAGAACATGAGCAACTATTTTCTAGATATTTTAATTAAATTATTGTCTAACTGTAATTATATATGACACGAATTACTAACAAAGAAGAATTAATTGATCATTTAACGCGACTTGTAGCTGCATACAGACGCAGTTATAAATTGTGCGGTATTATAAACACAACATTACAGATTGTTAGTGGAATAATTGGTTGTACTGCTGTATTAGCATTGGTTCCGGCAATTCCTGTTTTCGTGGCTGTAGTTGGTGCAGTTCCTCCAGTAGTTGCTGTTTTAGCAAGTAAAACAAGAATAGCAGAAAAAAAGACTTTGTTAAAAAAAAACATTATAGGAGTTTTAAACAACTTCTATTATATGTGCAAACAACAACAGGACTAGAAAATGATGAAGAGGTAATTAGGATTACCTTTAATAAAATATTAGAGATTCAAAAGAATGATAACGTCACAGAACCTCTGGAAATGTATATGAAAAGGTTCAAGTTAAACGGTCATGGCATTCAGTCCCCGTAATTCTCTTCTGATTTGTTTCCATATCCTATCATACTTTTCTCTGGTTGATTTTGTTTTAATCGGTTTTGTTTCTTTTTCTATTTTTAGTTTAAATATTTTCTGAAAAATGTATTCAAATTTAATTGATCTTGTTCGGCCTTCTATTTGATCCAAAACCTTTACAGTTTTGAAAAACAAATCTTCAAATCTTTGTCTATTTTTAGAAGACAAATCAAATGCTACCAAGTATTTATCTAAATGGTACTTTCTGTGGTAAATAGTTTTATTTCGGCTGTAATTATAACCTGTAATAAGATTGTAGCCATTGTGAGAGCCACAATTAAGGCAAACACGCTCGTTATCGAAAACTTCACAAGTATCATTACAATTCACACATGCGTAAGTAGAATCACCAGAAGAATTTAGCGAATATGTTGAGAGATTGGTTAGATGTTTTATAAAACCATCTGAAGAATATAGCAAAATTGAGAAAAAAAACATTGAGGAAAAAGCTAAAGTACTAATAAAAAGAATATAGCAAAGTTTTGGAAACAAAAAAAGATTTTGTGATAATTGAAAAATCATCATCAGAAGAACATAGTAAAGTCATGGAAAAAGAAAAATCACCAAAGCAATGTATGAAAGTTTTTCAAGTTGATATTATATTTAACGAAGATCCATTTGTACAACTTTTAGACACATTATTAGTTGTTATAGATGTTCTTGAAAAGGAATTGGAGCAAACAAGCGGTCTTAAAATGAATGTGTTTTAAAACTTACTATGGATAAACCAACACATGATGCAAAAGGTGAAAAAGCAACCACTTATAAAATAGCTTATTTTGCTTCCAAAGCAGAATTAATCATAAACAAAACTCAAATTGTTGATGCGCTGATTAAATACTGGATAACATTGATACATGGATTTCTAACGGAAGTGGTTGGAAAGTTACAATAGTTGATGTGCACTACATAAATCGAGTAAAGTACAAGCCTTTGCGAGGTAGCTCGTATTTAGCATTACCAAAAGAACTGCAACATCACAAAAAAGGTTTAATAAATATAAAAAATGAAAAAGATAACGAACGTTTTAGATGGTGTCATTTGGCTTATAAATTCCCTGCTGATAATAAACCACAAAGAATAACAAAGTATAAAAATCATATTGATCATCTTGATTACAATGGAATAACATTTCCTGTTACAATTCAGCAAATCCCAAAAATAGAAAAACAAAACAACATTTGTTTTAACATATTTGGATATGAAAATAATCAAGTATACCCTTTGCACATATCAAAAAATAAAGCAAAAGAAACTTGTGATATGCTTTTAATCACTGAAGAAGAAAAAAATCATTATGTGTGGATAAAAAACTTTAACAGTTTGATGTATAATCAAACAGCACACAATGGCAAAAAAGGGTTTTGTAAAACATGCCTACAATGCTTTACATTAGAAAGAGTTTTAGAAAAACATAAGCCTGTTTGTCTTTCATATAATATAATGTATCTTTCATATAATGCAAGCAGTAATGATGCCAGGCAAAGATGAAAAAGTTTATTTATTTTAAAAACTATAAAAGGCAACTAATGGTTCCCTTTCCATATATGCTGATTTTGAAGCAGTAACCGAAAGTATTTCTTCAGCATCAAACAATCCTAAAAAATCACATACAGAAGCATATCAAAAGCATACTGATTGCAGTTATGGGTATAAAGTGGTTTGTTGTTATTATGATCAATATTCAAAACCAGTTGTAACGTATAGAGGACCAAATGCTGTTAACAAGTTTTTAGAAAAAATGATAGAAGAAGAAAAGTGGTGCAAGAAAACTATGAATACGCATTTTAAGAAAGATTTGGTGATGTCAAGAGAAGAAGAAGCTAGATTCCAAAAATCTAAATCATGTCATACTTGCGGTCATGGTTTTATAACAACTCTCGAAAAAGGTAACGCGGGTTATACAGTGGCATATAAAAACTTCATTAGAAAAGTCAGGGATCATTGTCATATAACTGGAAAGTATAGGGAAAGCGCTCACAATATATGTAATATTAATTTCAAGCTGACTGAAAAAATACCTGTCGTGTTTCATAACTTGAGAGGATATGATTCTCACTTTATAATGCAACACATCGGAAAGTTTCAAAAAAATAAAATGTTATACCAAATAACATGGAAAAGTATATGGCTTTTATGTTAGGACAATGTTTGGTGTTTATTGACATTTGTTTTCAGTTTATGTCTCAATCGCTTGATAATTTAGTAAAAAACATCCCCTCGTTTCAGTATACCTCTCAGGAATACTCTGGCGACAAGTTAGAATTAATAAAACGAAAAGGAGTTTATCCTTATGATTACATGAACAGTTTTGAATGCTTCAAGCAAAGATAGCTTTTATTCTCAATTAAATGATGAGCATATTTTAGATGTAGATTATGAACACGCTAAAAAAATATGGAAAACATTCAAGATTAAAAATATGGGAGAATATCATTATTTGTATCTTAAGACAGATGTGCTGTTGCTGACAGATGTTTTTGAAAACTTTAGAAAAATGTGCATTGAGTATTACAAATTAGATCCTTGTCATTACTTCAGTAGTCCTGGTTTAGCCTGGGATGCATGCCTCAAGATGACTGGTATCCAACTTGATTTAATAACTGATATTGATCAATATTTGTTTGTGGAAAAAGGATTAAGAGGCGGTACGAGTTATATTGCAAACAAATATTCACAGGCTAACAATAAATATATGAAAAACTATGACAAGAAAAAAGAAAGCAAGTACATAATATATCTCGATGCTAATAACTTGTATGTGTGGGCTATGTGTCAACCGTTACCTACTGGTAACTTCAAGTGAGTTAACAAGATTGAAAAAAGTAAATCAAATTATATTGTTGAGGGTGATATTAAGTATCCTGAGAAACTGCATGACTAGCAGAATGATTATCCTCTCGCCCCGGAAAGTTTAAATATCAAAGATGAGTGGTTGTCAGACTATTGTAAAAATTTAAAACAAAAGTTTAATTTGGGATCTTGCAATGTTAATAAACTTGTCACAACACTAAAAAATAAAGAAAAGTATGTCGTGCATTTTAGAAACTTAGAATTGTATAAAAAGCTTGGATTAAAGGTAACAAAAATACACCGAATACTACAGTTCGACAAATCACAGTGGTAAAAGACATACATAGACTTTAATACTGCTAAGAGAACAGCTGGTAAAAATGCTTTTGAAAAGGATTTCTTCAAACTGATAAACAATTCAGTTTTTGGTAAAACTATGGACAATTTGAGAAAACGAATTAATGTTAAATTGACTTACGACGAGGAGGTCCTTTTAAAATATGCAGCAAGACCTTCATTTGTTTCTTGTAAAATGTTTAATGAAAATTTATTTGCTATAAACAGAATAAAATAACGATTAGTTTTTAATCGTCCTTGTTATGTTGGTTTGTGTATTTAAGACGTGTCAAAATATTTGATGTATGATTTCCATTAGAACTACATTAAAAATAAATATGATAAAAAAGCTAAATTAATATTTACTGATACCGATTCCTTATGCTATGAAATAAAAACAAAAGATGTGTATGCAGACTTTTAAAAGGATAAAGAACTTTTTGATAATTGTGATTATGATCCAAAAAGTCAGTTTCATTTTAATGATAATAAAAAGGTTATTGGCAAGATGAAAGATGAAACTTGTGGAATACCCATTGTTGAATTTGTCGGACTACGAAGTAAACTATATTCGTATATGTTAGACAATGAGGTTAGTACAAAGAAATGTAAGGGTGTTAAAAAGTGTGTTGTTAAAAAAAAGATAGCACATGATGATTACAAAAAGATTATGTTTGCGGCAACAGAAGCTCACCATGAGATGAAAGTCATTAGATCACAAAAGCATAACATAAGCAGCTATGCAATAAATATAAAAAGTTTATCAGCTTATGATGATAAACGATACATACTAGATAACGGACAAGATACATTGGCATATAAATAAAATTCCATGGTAAAAAATGATATGCAGAGCGATGATGAAGACTACTGTCCGGTTCTGTCTGACTTTGTTTAATGAGTCGCAAATGTTTTAGTTATTTACAAAATTAATAGAAACTGGGGGTTTTGGTAAAGTTCTTCCTAAGCAAATGGCAATCAAGCAGTTTGTATAGTTGTGCGGGGGTCTGGCAGCAAGCATGGCATCGTCATTTTGACGTTTGTAAATGTTTGTGTTAAGGGCAACAGGAGACAACTAATAATGGCTGATTATTTGTCGCGAGGGAGGAACTGGCCGTGTACTCTCAGTTTATATACTACTCATAACCTGTCATTACTAACTAGATCTAGCTGGTTTTCAAACTTGTCCAAAATTTCATTGATATACCATGCTTTGCACAACTAGACATCATACTGAGGCTTCCTGCCAAATTTTCTAGAAATCCAACAAGCCGTTAAGGAGGAGTAGCGCCGACAAGAAATTTAAAGTAAAAATGTCAAAGTGCCATAACTCCCGTCTTAAATCAGCAAACTGGTAAAAAGCGCGAAATGCACAACTAGACATCTTACAGATGCTTCCTGCCAAGTTTCGTCGATATTCATCAAGGCGTTTAGGAGGAGTAGCGCCGACAAGAAATTAAAAAAAAATGTCAAGGGGCCTTAACTCCATCAGAAATCAACGAACCGGGGAAAAAATGCAATAGGCACAGCAATGCTTCCTGCTAACACGGCGTTAATACCAAAAAAATATTAAAACCAAAAAATAAGAAAATAAGAAAATTAAAAACAAAAATTAAAAAATATATATATAATCGGTAAAATAAGTTTTGGACCAGGGTATATAAAGTCATATAAAAATAAAACAGTGGACGGAATTTAAGTATCTTTTTTAAGTAACCAAGGTCTACCCTACCCGGTTAATTTGCTACCATAAATTCCAAACAAGATTTGATTTTAAAAATATATCGCGAACACACAAAGGGTCTGTAAAAAATGTTGCAAAGTCCATCAAAAGTAACAGTTACAGACATTCGAACTGGTAAAGTTGCGTGGTAATCTAAATGGGCAGCGGTTCATTGATGAAATTCTGACACCACATGTGGTTCCTTATTTGCAACGCATGAATAATCCAAATCCCATTTTCCAAGATGACAATGCCAGGCCACATCGTTGACAAGTAACACATATGGTTCAACAGCTTGGTTGGCCAGCTATGTCTCCGGACTTATCATGCATAGAGCACCTTTGGGATGTACTGGGGCGAGATGTTCTACTCACATCGATGATAACACAACGATGGCGGATTTGGAACGGTTGCTAAAAGCGTCCTGGAGACAGATTCCACAGCACACTATCGCAAATCGTGTGTATTCGACCAGGGACAGGCTCATGGAGTGTAATGGAAATGGTGGCGGTTATACTCATTATTGAGAAGTTTTGCAACGTTTTTTAGTGACCCTTCGTGCATTCGGATGTCTACTGTGATTGTTTTACGGTGATATTGTTTTGATTATTTTAATTTATGTAATGGAATACATTTTTGTCTTTGATTTGATACATAGTATATTAAAATCCGTCGACTGGTTTTCTTTTTAAGCGCCATTATATGCCCCGGTCCAAAACTTTTTTTACCGAGTATATATTCAAAACAAAAACAAAAAATAAAAAAATAATAATAAAAAAAAAATATATATATATACACATAAATATATCTATTAAAAAAATATATATATATATAAATATATATACACTAATAATAATAATAATAATAAAAAAGACAAAATATCTGGTAAAGTTTGGTAAAGATCAGATGAAAAATGAAAGACCTATCGTATTAACGAGGCAAAATATAGCATTTTTAACTAAATTAAGGGCCATAACTCCGCTGTTATTGGTCCAATCTGGCTGGTTTTTGAACTTGTGCGAGCTTTCATTGATATTAACAATCGGGTAAAGTTTGGTAAAGATTGGATGAAAAATGAAGGCCTTTGGCCAGTAGAGCTAAATATCATTTTCTTCCAAAGATTAAGCTATAAATTAGGTTTAAAACATCTCGTGCATAATTTTAGTTCATGAGAAAGTGAGGTAAATGTAACAATTAACGTTATCCGCCCTTTGCTTGGATGGTGAAGGTCACATCCACATTTGCTTTCCACGTTGTAATGTACCAGGTCCTCTCAAGATACAACTATAAGCAAAGTTTTAAAGGTCTAGTGCATACAGTTTGTGTAAAAGAGACCGAAACGCAAAAGTTGAACCTAAAAATTATTAATTAAAAAGTTATCTGCCTTTTGCTTGGAGGGTGAAGGTCACATCTACTTTTACTTTGTCACGTTGCCATGTACCACCCAAGATACAACTATAAGCAAAGTTTAAAACTTTGTGGAACGCTGTGGTCTAGTGGTAGAGCGTTGGACCCATGATCCAAAAGTCTTGTGTTCTATTCCCGCCATTGTCATATGCGTTGTGTCCCTGAGCAAGACACTTTATCTGCATTGCTTAGTACTGGTTCTACCCAGGAAGACATCGAGAGTGATTCAAAAAAGTTCATAGAGCTTTCGTTACAATCGATGTAAAATAAATAAGTTTAAACTAATTAAAGTTTGAAAGGTCTAGTGCATACAGTTTGTGAAAAAGTGACCTAAACGCAAAAGTTGAACCTAAAAATTAGTAAGTTATCTGCCCTTTGCTTGGAGGAACAAGGTCACTTCCACATGTGCAAGTCACGTTGCGATGAACCACCCATGATACAACTATAAGCAAAGTTTGAAAGGTCTAGCGCATACAGTTTGTGAGAAAATGACCTAAACGCAAAACTTGAATGTTGACGCCGCCGCCGGAAAAGCAACACCTATGTCTCTTTTTTTCTTCGAAAAGGCGAGACAAACAATTAATTTTTTTACAAACTAACAGTCAAAACAAAATAATTAACACACAACTATTCTAAAATATATTAACTAAAATAAGAAAATTAGTTAGTCAATAGTACATAAACTAAATGACGCCAATACAAAGACAATGACTTTCTTTCCATTATGAATGTTTAACTGTATTGTGTGTATTTTGTAATACTATATTGTTATACACAAGACATAAAAAAACCGACAATACCTTTTCACAGGTTTCGTTTTCGTATTATGTGTCAAGGTATAAATACTGGGGTTATCCCTACCTGTTATATCTCCACCTGTGTACATGTTGTGCAATATAATAAGGCGCATGTTGAACTATGCTACTTTTCCGTGTGATACTAATTATATAATAACTTACTGTTAAACACATAAGCATTGAAGTAAGATTATTAATTTCCTACCTGTAATTAGTAGCTCCAGTATCACTGAATCACTGTTGAACTGTTTACACATTGTTCGAAGAAATATCTATAGGCAGTACGTCGAAGTCCCGTGCAAACACTGGTTTTCATGAAGCTTAGTTAAATGTATGTCTTATATATGCCGTAAAGAAATGAACCTACGTTGTATATTGATATATTTTGATTTGCATGCATCTATAGATCTAAATGCATTACTTAATATTAACCATAATTCAATATTTAATATGTTACTATTATTTGTATTATAGTCTATATGGTTGAAGGGAGGGAGACCGGCATGATATATAAATAAATATACACGTGTCTATGCATGCTCAGTTGTCTCCCATCTGACACCGATGAACAATAGCTATCTACCTTCTTATCTGACTGTAGATTATTTTGTGAAAACTATCAGTTCTGCTCTGCACTATCATCATTTTCTCTCGCTGTACTACCACCTTTATTTGTCATAACGATTACCATTTATAGTTGAATTTGCATTATATATTATATCCATTGCTGTTTTACACATGTAAAATCTTGGAATAAAAGAATTTGAATTGAATTGAATTGTTAAGATACAAACATGATTTAGATCAGTGTACAATGGTTTGTGAGTTTGCTGCAATTTGTCAAATTAAATGGATACACGGCAATCTTGACTTTTATATCAAGCATTAAAATTAGCACCTCAGTATATTAATCCTGTATCATTTGTACTTTAAAACTGCTTGTATATAATTAAATGAAAATGTTTGATTTCAATATTTTTCGTTATTCTACCAAATTTGTAGATCTATTATTGGTGCAATATAAAACAATTTGCTGTGAACTATTCTTATAATTGTTATTAATGGTTGCAAATATTCAAGTTATGTAGAAAAAGTAATGGGACATCATGAGTTTTAAACAAATCAAGATTGCCGCGTGTCCTTTAAATTATTTACAGCACAATAAATATTAAAATTATGTCGCCAACTTTCTAAACTTTCTCGCCAACAAATAAAAGCGAGGTAATCATAAGAAGTTGAGTTACTGAGGTTAAGTGATTTAACCAGGGTGTAGTTTTGGGAAAATGATGCAAAATATGATCTTGACCTTGGTATTTTTTGTTGTTCAGCGATGTTCACCATTGCCAACAATACATATGACCAAGTCTCAAAGACATAAAGTGAGGCAATCACATAAAGTTAACTGAGGTTAAGTTACCTAACCAAGGTTAAGTTACCTAGAACTAAGGTTAAGTTTGGGGAAAATAACGCAAAATATGACCGGAACACGGTGACGATATGTACAACTAGGCTTCGTACTGATCATCCCTGAAAAGTTTCACTGAATTCCGTCCAAATGAAGGCCCTTTTCGTCTTAATGAGGCTAAAATATAGAATATTTCAGAAAATCAAGTGCCATAATTCCTGTGTAAATGGTCCAATCTGGCTGGTTTTCAAATTTATCGGAGCTTTCATTGATATTAACAATCTGTTAACGTTTGGTAAAGACCAGATGAAAAATGAAGGCCCTATCATCTAAACAAGACAAAATATAGCATTTTTAAATAAATTAAGGGCCATAATTCCGCTGTTGCTGATCCGATCTGGCTGGTTACAAAAAAAATAATCAAAAAAAAAAGGAATTAAAAAAAAAGAAAATCAAAAAAATCAAAAAAAAAATCAATTTTTTTTTTAAATAAATAAAAAATAATAAAAAATAAACAAAAAAATATATAATAAAAATAAATAAAAAAGTAAAAAAATCTGCTAAGTTTGGTAAAGATCAGATGAAAAATGAAGGCCCTATCGTATTAACGAGGCAAAATATAGCATTTTTAACGAAATCAAGGGCCATAACTCCGCTGTTACTGGTCCGATCTGACTGGTTTTCGAACATTTCCGAGCTTTCATTGATATTCGCTTTTCTATATAAGGTCACGGTAGCCTTGACCTTTGACCTACTAACCCCAAAAACAATAGGAATCCTCCTCTCATGTAGGGCAATGAAAGTTCATGAGTGTAGGTGTAATGGTTTCGGAGTTATTGTCCAAATACGTAATTGTACTGGACGGACGGACGGACAGACAGAGAGACGGACAGACGGACACAACCCCATACCATAATATGTCCCGTTTTCAAACCGGCATATAAAAATAAATGTTGTCGCTCGCCGCCCTCCCGCTCGCTCGGTTTACGCCAATCTATAAGTCGATTTGTTTATCAAAAAAACGGCTGAAAGGGTGACAGAGAAAATACTTCCCTGTGGCACACCCATCTCCTGTTCATGTATATCAGAGAGGGTTGTCCCCATCCGGACACGAAACTGTCTCTCATCAAGGAAATTCTCTATAAAAATTGGTAGTCGACATCTAAGACCTAGGTAAAAAAGATCCTTCATTATACCGTACTTCCAGGCAATATATATCGTAAGCTTTCTCCAAGTTCAAATAAAATAGCGACTAAGTTTTCTGTCTTTAAGAAAGCTTCTCTAATAAAGGATTCATATCTCTGTTGTGCCTCGTTGGCGCAGGAATTCACGTTGATACTTTGTAATCAGTGAACCACGCGAGTATTCGTTCCATGGTTTCATGATGTGGGTAATATGGATGTTCGGGACGTCATTTGAACACATATACAGCGCATCTATCCTTCTTACTAAACATTTTAGTTGAATTGGGTTTTACGGCGCACCAGCACAACATGTCATGGCGCCAACAGGAATGAACATTTCAGGTCCACACTCCCATTTATATCAAAATACAAATGCGCAAATACTAGAGGAGGCCTAGTACCTTCTCACATGCAGAACTGCAGAGTTGCTGCCAATCCTGTTGAATACACTCCATTTTTGACGGGAGACCCGATCATGTTTTCATCTACCAATGACGCAGCACCGAAAAACAACACAGAGATGCTGAAAACTGTACAAACTGTACAACACTAAGTCTAACACATGCATGCTACTGTCTTATAATGTACCCGACAAGTAGATGCCCAAGCCATGTGCGTTCTTACAAATTTGGACACCCATATAATACCTCGGTCAGATGAGACCTACGGGTGGTCCCGGGCCCGTAGGACTGGGGAGCCGTACGGGCCTGTGGCCCGTGGGAAGTCCGTACGAAATCTCCCTCCTGCGATGTTGTGGTCACATGCATACGGGCGGTCTACGGGCGTGCTGTTCTCTGCGTCTTCTTACGATTGTTTGACCACGGGATCGCAAGAACCCGTACGTGTACCCTACGGGCCCGTGCGGATGCCGTACGGGCTTGAGAACACCCATACGATCAGTCGTGCGGGGCCATGCGGGGCCAGTGCGGGACCCGTGCGGAGCCCGGTGAGGCCCGGTGAGGCCCGGAGAGGCCCGTGAGAGCCCGTACGGAGCCGCTAGGACTCTTATAGACCTGCGGGCCCGTACGGCCACCCGCACGGGCCCCGCACGACTTCACAGGCCTTCTAGGGCCCAAAATCGTAGAAATCCCGTGTCTGAAAGTTGTGCATGCTCAACTTTCAGACACGGGCTATACGGCGCCCCTACGGGTCCAAAAATCTTCGAAAAATGACGTGCGATTACCCACGGGTTCTCAGGGTTTTGGCCCTTACGGGGCCCGTAAACTGCCCGGGACCTTCATGTGACCGGGGCATTAGATACATAGGATCTTTCAAAATTAGGCATAATGAAAATGAATGGAATACAATGCACTTACGATTGCTGCAAGCGGCGTTCCTACGCTACACGCTGTACTGTTAAATGTGAAGGTTTGAGAAGTAGAGGTGAACGATTGGAATCCACATTGTCCATCTATGTATATAACACCTTTAACAACGCCACTGGTTACAATAAACGTATAAACCGGCCCAGCGGCACAGGTAAAGACCACTAAAAAAATAAACATAACACCATGGGTTACCACAAATGTCAAAACTGGACCGGCAGCGACATATGGAAAGGTCAGTATTCATCATCAAAACAAAGTGACCAATCAGTGACCATACATTTGACACCTCTAGATTTTGGTAGGTGGTAGACTGGGTCTTTATCGTAAATGTTCAACACAGGACTGTAAAAAGGAAAGGTATTTGCAGTAGGAATAAAAATATACAACTTTTTTTTTTTTAGATTTTAGTCTATTTCCGGAAAACCCTTTTAAACAAGGAAAGCAATTCTCTATTGTCTAACTATCAGCAAAGCAGCTTAGAAATAGGATTTTCAAAATCATTGTGAATGAAAATAAGCAAATTTACCGTGCTTTGGGTAAATATGGCTACTGTTACTTTGGATAGCAACTACTTTTGATAATAAGCAAAAAGGTTGGTAATAATGAATGGTTTTATATAAAGACCACTATTCAAATAACATAATTGCCAAATATTATATTAATTCATTTAGTTTGTCAAATGTATTATGACACCTTCACACCGCTTAAATATTCGTGAATGAGTTTAAGATGTGTTAATGACGATTTGTAAAACATTACACTCTATAGCTCCTGGGGGTGATAAACTACTTGGTTTGACATTTTTCATGAAATTAATAAACATCTACGTGCGTACGAGCTTACACTTTATGGAAAATAATTTACCTGTTGGGTTGAATGCACTCATTTCTGTGACCGTCAACGTGACAACGATCAACACAAACACAGAGTTCATTGTGGTTTCTTGTGGTGAATAATCTGAATAAACAATAAACAAATCTCAATGCATAACGACGGTCACCTCAAAGGACATGGACACATACAGTATGAAAAAACAATAAACACATCTCAATGCATATCGACGGTCATCTCAAAGGACATGGATTCATACGGTATGAATAAACAATAAACACATCTCAATGCATAACGACGGTCACCTCAAAGGACATGGACACATATGGTATGAATAAACAATAAACACATCTCAATGCATAACGACGGTCACCTCAAAGGACATGGACACATACGGTATGAACATCTCAATGCATAACGACGGTTACCTCAAAGGACATGGACACATTCGGTATGAGCATCTCAATGCATAACGACGGTCACCTCAAAGGACATGGACACATACAGTATGAAAAAACAATAAACACATCTCAATGCATATCGACGGTCATCTCAAAGGACATGGACACATACGGTATGAATAAACAATAAACACATCTCAATGCATAACGACGGTCACATCAAAGGACATGGACACATATGGTATGAATAAACAATAAACACATCTCAATGCATAACGACGGTCACCTCAAAGGACATGGACACATACGGTATGAACATCTCAATGCATAACGACGGTTACCTCAAAGGACATGGACACATTCGGTATGAACATCTCAATGCATAACGACGGTCACCTCAAAGGACATGCACACATACGGTATGAACATCTCAATGCATAACGACGGTCACCTCAAAGGACATGGACACATACGGTATGAACATCTCAATGCATAACGACGGTCACATCAAAGGACATGCACACATACGGTATGAACATCTCAATGCATAACGACGGTCACTTCAAAGGACATGCACACATGCGGTATGAACATCTCAATGCATAACGATCACCTCAAAGGACATGCACATATACGGTATGAACATCTCAATGCATAACGACGGTCACCTCAAAGGACATGGACACATCCGGTATGAACATCTCAATGCATAACGACGGTCACCTCAAAGGACATGGACACCCAAAGTCACCTGTAATACATACGTGGCTTATACTATCCAATAGTTATAGATTATTATATGTCAATTTTTATATTCGCCCCCATATTCGCCCGAGACTCCTATATCTGATATAGGTCGAGTGCGGATGTGCGGGCAGATGTGAAAATTGCCATATCATAAACTTATATATTTTTAAAGATTTTAAGGATTTCATTTGTTTCGCAAAATTCTGCTTTTACATATTAAAACAAGAGTGCCACATAACGGGGCATTATACGAGCGTTTGTCAAATTGTTCATCTTAAACGCATTTCCTAGGTGTCAGGCCAATATTACTTGACCTTAGACCTTCTAACAAAATAAGAAATGTCAAAGTAAGTGACAAATGCCCCCGAAGTGGTTTGTGAATATATGAACGCTATGTTTATGCACACAGCTCAAAATGTGACGACATCGTAAGTTTGAACCATGTTCATAAATATTCATGGGCATAATGGTATGATCAGGTAAAAGTTTAGCAAAACTGGAAGGGGACTGATGACAAAGTTATACACCGAACACAACCAATATGACTTCATTCAAATACAGGGTCATAAGGCATCTTCTGACCTCTAAGTGTGACCTTTACCATGAAGCTACGGACCTGGGTTTTGCGCACGACACATCATCTCATTCTGGTGAAAATTTCTGCCAGGTTATATAAAAATCCCTCTGCGGATGACAAAGTTATAGACCGGACACGACTTATATGATTTCAAACAAATACAGGGACATATTACATCTTCTGACCTCTAAGTGTGACATTGACCTTGAAGCTACTGACCTGAATTTTGCTCGCGACATATAGCCTTGTTGTGGTCAACACTTCTGCTAAGTTATTTGAAAATCCCTCCATGAATGTCAAAATTGTTTACCGACATGCAATACGGACACAAAAGTGTTTTGAACTTTGACCGCCAAGTGTGACCATGACCTTGAAGCTACTGATCTGGATTTTGCGCGTGACACGTCATCTTGTTGTGGTGAACACTTATGTCAGGCTTTTTAAAAAATTCTCCATGAATGTCACAGTCATTTACCGGATACGAAATATGAACACCAAAATACTTCTTTTTGACATTTGACCTCTAAGAGTGACTTTTACTTTGAAGCTACGGACCTGAAATTTACATGTGATACATTTTGTTGTGGTAAACACATGTGCCAGGTTATTTGAAAATTCCTCCACGAATGTCAAGAGTTATTTGCAGGACATGAAGTACTTCTTTTTGAACTTTGACCTTTTAGTGTGACCTTGACCTTGGAGACAGCCACGGACCTGGACTTTGCGCGCGACAAGTCGTCTTGTTGTGGTGAGCACTTGTACCAAGTTATTTGAAAATCCATCTATCATTGTCCGAGTTATTTACCGGACATACTTGTACGGACGGACGGTGCAACTACTATATGCCAACCTTCATGGGCATATACAATGATAGGGGATGTTGTTGACCTAAGAGCACTACTTGTATAAAGCTTCGAGGTTGTAGGTCAAATAGTTCGTGAATAACAGCCAGAAAGAATTAGTCATAATCAGGCCACAGTGACCTTGTCATTTGACCTAAAAATAAAGCATAAAATCAATAAGGGTGGTTGTTTTAACACGAGCACTAGTTCTGTAAAGTTTCAAAATCGTAGGTTGTGTTTGTGATGTCGTTTGCATTTATTATTGCTTTTGCCTTCTTGTCTGTTTGCGTGTTTGTTTCTGTGTTTTGTGGTTGACTGTCCTCCTTCAATGCTACTTTCCCTGTCCGATATTTTTATATTTCTTACTAATTACAAGTCAGGTCAATGTGACCTTCATGACCTACTGAACACCCCAAAAGCAATAGGTGTCCTCCTCCCACCAAGGGCAATGTACCTATGCAGTTTTATGAATGCAGAGGTTATTGTCTTGAAGTTATGTTTCAGAATGGTCAATGTGACTTTGACCTTTGACCTACTGGTCCCAAAACAAATAGGGCACCTCCGCTCACCTAGAGCAATGTATCAATAAAGTTTTATGAGTGTAGTTGTAATTACGTGGTCCCACATTAAGCGAATGGAAAGCTTATATTAGCAGGATTTTATAACGAATATTTCGACAATAAAACACGTTTAAAAACATTTTTATTGACAAAATGTGATAACCTTTTAAAATTACCTATTAAAAGTTTTAATTTTACAATATGCAAACTTTTAAAGCCGAAATTATGGTTTTATTTCTTATCCCAGCCGATGAAAGTTAATACTCGGACCACGTAATGTATGGTCTTGAAGTTATTGTGCGGAATGCATATTTCCATTCCACGTGACTGTGACCTTCACCTTTGAGCTACTGGCACAAAAAAACAACAGTGGGAGTAGTACATGGGACGGTTGGGCCCCACGACTGCGAGGACTGACGTCATAATATGATGATAGTGTTGTGCAATATTTTTGGCGCCATCTATCTTTAGGATATGACAAGAACAGGCATGTTTCTGTAGCTGATGCAAGGTGGTGCAATGTTCTTGGACGAATTTCTACCTTTTTAAAGACTCCCTATATGATTTCAGAGATCCTTTATCACTTGTCAGATTATCAGAATAAAATAGAATCAAAATCTTCAATAACCTTACGAGTAAGCCAACGTCTAAACATTTCCTGACAACAACAACAAAACAAGAGGCCCAAGAGGGCCTCTGGATGCTCTACTGGCTAAAACGGCTCTTATATCAAGGGTTGTCGACATAAAATTCCAATGAGTACTTCTTTTAAAACATTGCAAAAAGAACAGGGCTAGGATGGCCTTAGATATCATGGGCAATACGCCTGCTGTGTCTCGTCTGGCATGGGTATTTTTTGTCCCACTTTCTTCTATTAATAAAATTTCATAAAAATAGGTAGTGAGGTTTATATTAACATTCTAAACAAATATGGTAAGATCAGATAAAAAATGAAGTAACTACAGATTTAACAAAGGAAAATACAATATAGCATTTTTCAACAAATCAAGGGCCATAACTCTGTCGTTACTAACAAGATTTAGTTGGTTTTCGAACTTGTCCAAGATTTCATTGATATACCGCGCTTTGCATAACTAGACATCATACTGAGGCTTCCTGCCAAATTTTCTAGAAATCCAACAAGGCGTTTAGGAGGAGTAGCGCCGTCAAGAAATTTAAACTAAAAATGTCAAGGGACCGTAACTCCATCAAAAATCAACGAACCGGAAAAAAACACAATAGGCACAACTAGAAATCATAGCAATGCTTCCTGCTAAGTTTCGTCTAATCCAACACGGCATTAACAAAAAAAGTAATTAAATAAAAAAACTAAAAAAAGTTAAATATATATATACTGAAAGGAAAAAGAAACGCAGGGTGCGTATTTCCGCTATATATTGTATGTTTAATATGCTACTGCTAATCGAATGGTACAGGGCGACATTAGGCCTGTCCTTTTAGAAAGAAGGTTTAAACAGCACTGAACACACCAATGGATACCCCGTTAAAGTTTCATTATCGTCAGAATGCGCATTTGGCTCAGGCAGGTGAGCAAACTTAGGCTTTAAATGTTGATATCACTTAACATTAAATACAGTACTGAACTGGCTCAATTTTTCAAAGAGGAACTTCAGCATTTATGAATTTCTTGTTAAAACGTGTACTGTGATTAAAACGTCTACAACATCACAGTTGTGTTCTTTCTCTAACTAACTGCACTTTTTTTTTTTACAAAACACCTTGGGATTTCCTTGGAATATATATGGAATTAAGTGTGCAGTATATGCAATATATAGCGGAAATACGCACCCTGCGTTTCTTTTTCCTTTCAGTATATATAAAAAAAAAATTAAAAAAGATCAAAAAAAAATTAAATGAATCAAATATAAAAAATAAATAATAAAAATAAAAATGAAGTAAAAAAATAAATAAAATTTAAACAAAAAAAAGAGTCAAAAATCTGGTAAAGTTTGGTAAAGTGCAGATGAAAAATGAAGGCCCTATCGTCTTAACGAGGAAATATAGCATTTTAACTAAATCAAGGGCCATAACTCTGCTATTACGGGTCCGATCTGGCTGGTTCTCAAACTTGACCGAGCTTTCATTGTTATTAACAATCTGTTAAGGCCTATGGTCTTAACGAGACAAAAGTTAACGACGGACGGAGACGGACAACTCGGCATCCCATAAGCTATGCTGGCCTTTGGCCAGTAGAGCTAAAAACTAGGCCAACAAATCCACCAGAATGAAAACTTGTTTGCAATGAAATGTCAGCATTCCTGATTCCAATACCTAATGCTGTCCTGACCCTTTTTTTAATAAGAATAATTTGCTTTAATGAAGTTGTCCCCCCACCAACCAAACCCCAATAATCTAAGAGAGAGTCCAGAGTATGTTTTCCCTGGCCACCCCAATAATGTTGACCTCCCCCACCCCACCCCATACACACATACCCACCCACACAAAAATCTTATTCTTTCCTAAAATGTTAATGATAAAGCATAAAAGAAGTTTTCTGTAGATCTACCAATTATTGAAGATAAATGTTCAGTTGCAAAACAATAAAACATTTCCGATTAAATTGTCTTTTGGGTTAAAAAGCCATAATTTTGAAATGTGCTAAACATAGTAACATGGAGTGGCGCGTGGGGTGGGGTTGGGTGATGGTTGGAGTGAGGTGGGGTGTGGGGTGGGGGTCGACATTTGTTTTATTACAGAGGAGCTTAAATCTAAGCCAAAAATAAAATAAAACATTTCTCCAAAAATAAATAAATCATTTCTGCGTAAATCTTCTTTGGGTTAAGCCATAATTAAGAATATATTGCTGTCTTGAAGCATTCGGTTGGCGGCCATTTTGAAATGTGCTAAAATAGTAACAGAATGACCTGTGACCTTGGGAACCCTTTTCGATTTTCAAGTTAGACTACCAATTTGAAATCACAGAGAAGGTGTGTCAAGGGAAGTGTGGCACACAGGAATCCAGTGCAACATGATACTAGGTATGTTTAATCATTGGCAATTCATATTTTTCATTGCCAAAATGTTGAGATTTGATTAATTTTCACTAGGTGAAAAACTTTGTGTTACTCGGTTTTTATCCTTAAGTTCTATAGTAAAATAAAATCTTTGGCCTAGTAAAATAGATGATAATTTTCAAGATTCAATTTTGAAAGGTGCATATATTTAATCAATTTACACAATATATCTCTTCGTTTTTTAGGTGTTATTGTAAAGTACCGACACTTTTCCATCTTTAGAAAATAAAGTGCAGAAGGTTAAATCGTTTAAGGTACTACTTGACATTGGTTATTTTTGTCTATTAAGATCGTGTGAGCTATTGCCTGAGGACAAAGGCAGATACCCCTTGGTGATCTTTTGAGTCCCTCTACCTTCGGCCTTGGGCATTGGTTCACATGCTCTTTTCATGCACTGGAAGCAAATAGTTTTGCTATGGTAAGCCATTCAGATACTTTATTACAAGCCTTCATATAGTCAAAATTATTGACCGGTCCCGTGTATCGGTCTATCCTCCGAGCACGTTAAAGAACCATAGAAATATATTCGATAATACGAGTAGGGCACAGTTCCCGGATTCCTATGTATCCTTCCCATCTCTCTGGGGCGGCTCTAAATAACCTATACTGGGTTGATGAGCCGTTAAACAACATTGAATTCTATTCGAAGAAGTGGGGCTATATAGGAATCACGATGCCCGTCCCGTCATTTCCTCTTAACACGTTTTTATTTCGTTCTTGTATTTCAGTGATAGTTCTAGTTGTTTATGTTATTATAATAATATTTCATGGGTATCCGGGGAAGATAGGGAATTCCAACCCGAGGTATAACTGTTTTTATCGGAACCAAGGCTCCGCCGAGGATCCGATTAAAACAGTTATACCGAGTGCTGGAATTCCCTATCTGAACCGGATACCCATGTTTTTCTTGCATACCATTTACATTATGCGCGTTGACGTCGCCAACTAATAACGTTTTAAGTCTGCCACTGAGATCAGACAATACATTTCCTGTGACTCTTAAAGGGCCTGGAAGCGATCTTGAAGAGTAACTGGTGCCAAAGCAACACATTTGTACTTTTCAATAATATGTACAATTGCTAGCATCATGAACCTCACATGAATTCATTTTGATTATTTAATAATAATAATACACCCAGTCGTCGTGTTTTCCAACCAAGATTTTTTCATAAACAATAATTCAACCGAACCTGAATATGCGGTATACATTTCATATAAAACTGAACAATATTATGAGATTTTTCTCTTGTATTTGCAAAAACAAATTATAGTTCTATGACAAAACATTAATTTCGTTCATAGGCTTATCATATGAATTAACATTAATGATTTACGAACCGAAAACTAACCCGAGTCGTCGAGATTTTCCGATCAAACTAATAATTTATGCCATGACAACTCTCAGATCAGGGTCAAAATTACAAAATTGTAAAATAAATCAATGATAAGTTTAATGGATATGTACATCAATCGATTTATTATGGGGCCTAGTCAAAGGGAGTACATCAGGCTTCCCAATGGATCTAGGGGTCCGACTTAGAATTGACAAATAATAATATTTTCTATTTTAAAGCTCCTAAACATAATGAATGATCCTAAAAATGACCCCTTAGTTACAAGGAAATTCATTCTGTACAGTAATACGTGCTATCCTAGGTTACGCACCAGGGTTAATTTCAGCATTTTATGCCCGATTCCGTCCTAGCTATATGGTGTATTCGATATTTATACCTTAACAATATGGTTCGAACATTATATTTTGATGGATATAAGTGTTTTATCATGAATTGGAACATTTTTATAATTTAAGATATTTCTAGAAAAATCCTGATGTACTCCCTTTAAGTTGATATATACATTGAATATATAAAACTAACACACATTATGATAGTTTTATCCGTATTTGGATTGCCACCCGCTATTCTTTTAGATCGCCTCCTGGGAACTCGACTTGTGATCATGACGGGGATTTCTTTATTTACACTGTCCTGTTTTAATGGGATGACAGTAGGGTAAGTAGGCTAAGTGTGAGGTTTGGTGCACCCTAAAACCGGTTTAAACCCCCAGTGGTCTACTTTGCCACTGACCGTTCCAAGGCAGTAGCCCTATTGTCAACCCTTTTGTGTTTGTGATGTCGTGTGCATTTATTATTACTTTTGCCTTCTTGTTTGTCTGTTTGCGCGTTTGTTTCTGTGTTTTGTGGTTGACTGTCCTCCTTGAATGCTACTTTCCCTGTCCGATATTTTTATATTTCTTAGGTGCCATTCGTACATCACCAGCCGAAAGTCTATATGTTGAAGCTAATGAACCATCACTGTTTCATTGACGGGACAAATTAGCCCTTCAATATGCCATTTAATTAAAACCTAACCCTTCAAACCCAACTTTCGATAATGTTTTTAATCCTAGTTATGAACCTCTTTTTAATCGAAAACCGAAGGCCATTCGATCATTTGGTCTTCATTAAACCAAAATTAAGAGACACTGAAATCGACCTAAATTTGATTGCCAAGTACAAAATACCACAAATTCAACCGTGGACATTGGAAACATCAACAATTATTTTTGATCTTTGTAATAGTAACAAATCCAGTACAGACCCTACTGGTGTTTTGCTTGTATTGCCATTTAACCCTACCTTGTTGGTTAGAGAATATTTCATGGCGGGGATTTCTTTATTTACACTGTCCCATTTAATTGGGATGAAAATAGGGTAAGTGTGAGGTTTGGTGCACCTTGGAACCTGGTTTAAACCCCCAGTGGCCTACTTTGCCACTGACCGTTCCAAGGCGGTAGCCCTATTGTCAACCCTTTTGTGTTTGTGATGTCGTTTGCATTTATTATTACTTTTGCCTTTTTGTTTGTCTGTTTGCGTGTTTGTTTCTGTGTTTTGTGGTCGACTGTCCTCCTTGAATGCTACTTTCCCTGTCCGATCTTTTTATACTTCTTTGAAAAATGAACAAGTGTCGATTCTACGGATGGCGGGAGGTGTACAGTACTGGTTCTACCCAGGAATATACTTAAAGACACATTTCGAGCCTATTGTATTTGGGGGTGGGGAGAAAATTTCTATAGGTAACTGTAAATCGCTGTTAGAAATACATTTGCACAAGGAAATTGAGATTAATATTTTTTTGTCAAAGGATGAGGCCCGACCCATAAAGAGTGTATAAGAATGTAATAAAAATTATAACCATTTTGCATTTTATGTGCACTTGTATATATTTTGTATAGATGGATTTTCTTAAAAGACCCGTGTTAACAGAAAAAGGTAATGTTTACTGTGAGTGTTACCTTATTCGAAATGAATCCGTACGGAACTCTAATATGTTCCGGATAAGATTTTTCAAAAAAGGGAGATAATTAAAAAAAAAAGTAGTGAAGCTAGAGTTATGGTTCCTATGAACTGCACTCCGTCTCATTGTCCTTATCATTCACACGAACTTTAATCAAGCATACTTTTTGAGTTATGCTCCGGACAAAAATTGTGACGCACGGACGCACGGACGCATACACGGACGGACGGAAAAAGCGGCGACTATATGCTCCCTTATAATAAACAATCTAGTGTTTTTAGTTACAACATATTTTATATCAAAAACTAAGGTAATAGTAAATGAAAAGAAAAAAACTGATGGGGCCTCAATATTATGTCTCTGTGGTAATCAGTCAGCGAGAAGTAAGCAGTTAAAAAGCATGCTATCCATGATTTTTCAACGAATACATTCAGTTGGGAAATGTGTCTTTAACACAATTCCTAATCACTCACTTTTGCATCTTGACTAATTTTCTTATTTTAAAATATGTTTTAGAATAGTTGTGTGAGAAATATTTTGGTTTGACCCATAGTTTTAAAATATTTATTTTTTGTTTAAAGTGTTACATCTTTTGAGAGTTACTCTCCCTTTATATGAAAACATGAAATGTGCTTATAAAACACATAACATGAATCAAAGTCCGTTTAAAGATATAAACCTCTTAAAATCGGTATGAAATAATATAAAAACAAAACAACATTTAACCCATTTATTGCAGATTTTCAGTCTATAAAGAATTGAAACATGGACAATCCTAAATTACCTCCCTTTTAATTGAATATCGTTTGATATTTAAGTAACTGTAAATCAGCGTTAACATTAAATAATTTGATCATTTCTTTTGCAAACGCATTTGTAGTGGTAATGCTATTAAAACTTGATGTTGTCATTCAACATTCTAATCCAGCCTTGCGTTCAACATTTGAACATAGCCCTGCGTTAAACATTAGAACCCAGACCTGGTCTAGCCCTACGTGCAACATTCGAACCCATCATTCAAACTCAGCCCTGCGAATGTTGAGTGCAGGGTGATGGAAATATTAAAGTCGAAAAACAAATGGATTATTTCGATCGTCACCGGCACCACTGAGTTTCGTCAGTGTGTTCTTGGTCAAGACACTTTCCCTTAGCCTCGTCCTTGGGTGTGGACGTAAATCAGATGGTCCTGTCCATCGGAGTCTATCCTCCGAAAACGTTAAACCTTAGGCATCTATTCGTTTGTAAGAGACACACATTTGGAAAGGTAATGCAAAGTTAATATAATGCAAAGTCCAGAGATATGGGGATGCAGCATCTCAAAAGGGTTTAGTTAGTTTTTAGTTTTTAGTTTTGCTCGCCCTATGGCACTAGGCCTTTTGGGACTCTCTCAAAAGGGGAGAATCTCCAAAGGACTGCATGGCAATCTAAACTGACGAGCAACCGGCACCTGATAGTCTCAGTCTCTTCGAAAATGCAAGACCAATTACAGAGCTGCTCGTTGCAGGTTTAAAACCAAGTCTTCACTGTTCTTCCGTGGGTGTGAATGTGTCCCAGAACATGATGTTAGTGTTTGAAAGTACTTCTGTGTGACATTGTCTGACCTCAACACATTGTATTCTTTAGTAAATTATGTCTCATTGCAGTCAATATGATTCGTCTCATAAAACGTTAAAGGAGCTTGTATGAATATTATTCACTTTAAATATGTGTTTGGCATGAGGAGGGGAAATATTCTGACAGACATTTTTGTGGCGTTTAGGTGTGTTTTTTTAAAACTCGAGTTTTGTTTTATTAATGTATATAAAGAGATAAAATCACAAAACTATTTAGTAAATGGTTTTAAGTAGTCTAGACTATAATACATGTTTTAGAGAAAAAAAAATTGGTACACAATGTCGGCGTGCTAAATTCACTGACACGTATTCTACTGTTAATTCTTACCATGGAACTGGGGTAACAGCGGCCATTTTTTCTAGTAATAAATGCCCAACTTTCATACGCAGCAAGTTGCTATTTATATGTGTATAACAATGAATGGCTTACAAAGCATAACCTTAATAGTTAATAAACGTCCAATCGGTATAAACTCATCTAGGTTCTCTACCAAATGGGCATATATGTCAAGGTTTGTTAATATCGAATTAGATCAATAGGGAAGGTAAATGGAAAATTAGTTTGCTCTTGATAATTATGGTCTTCAATGTAAGTTACCCAGGAGGTCGTGATAGGTTGTGTCAAAGTTAGTGTTCCCAGTTATATTCAAATAGTCGTACTTTGAATGTCAGTTGAATTCTAAATTGAAAAGTATATACTCTGTAAAAAAAGTTTTGGACCATGGCAGTGTTCGAACCCGTACAATGAATTGAATTGAATTGAATGTTGTTTAACGGCTCATCAACACAGTATAGGTTATTTAGAGCCGCCCCAGAGAGAGGGGAAGGATACATAGGAATCCGGGAACCTGCCCTGCTCTTATTATCGAATAGATTCCTATGGTTCTTTAACGTGCTCGGAGGATAGACCGATACACGGGACCGCCCGGTTTACGTCCCCATCCGACGGACGAGGCTAAGGTAAAGTGTCTTGCCCAAGAACACACCGACGGAACTCAGTGGCACCACGGAGGATTGAACCCGGGGCCTCCAATGATCGCTGAACCATGACATTTGACCATAACCCTTATTATCTCAGTTGATAATTCACAATAGATCAACAATCAACAATAATTATCGTTTACAATGAAAGTTTGCGAAAAAATGATAATCTTTTTATTGGTTACTCGAATGTGTCCGTAACTGTTACTTTTTATGGACTTTGCAACATTTTTTACAGACCCTTTGTGTGTTTGCGATATTTTTTATAATCAAATCTTGTTTGGAATTTAATGTTTCTGGTACCAAATTAACAAAAACCTTGGTTACTAAAAAAAGATACTTAAATTCTGTCCACTAGTTTTGTGTGTGTGTGTGTAGTTCGAAGGTTTAAAGTCCCTCCGCCAACTAAAACGCCAGGAGAACCCTGGCGCAATGGGCACAATAGTTTATATACCCTGGTCCAAAACATTTTTTACCGAGTATAGTTATAGCTAAAAAAAGAGTTAAAATTTGCTGATGTATAAAGTAAAACCGTGTGTAGCTTTACGCCAATAACGGCGGAATTAATAGTTACCAACAATATTTGCCAACGAATACCACACGGGAGTCAATTTATCACCCCCAGTGTATCATCAGTGATCTTAATAGAAATATATATGAACTTCAATTTTTTCGTGAAAATGCATACGCCGTAGTTTTACCGTTGATACATGCTGACTTTTCTACTGTGATGTTGGTGGGTGGGGTAATTCAACATGTGCTTTTGTCAAGAAACATTGTTTAAAAATACCTGGATGTGTATTCTGTATTCTAATTTATGATAAATCAAACCTGTCTTATTTGTAATACACAGTGCCATTATAAGTAAACTTAAATCTAGAAAGATTTTAAGTAAAGCCCACAATTTCAAATGCATATTTTAAGGGAAAGAGTTGTCTAATTGTGTTTAATTTTCAGTATGTTAAAGCTTAATGTCTATCCTTTTAGATGATGTAAAAAACCGTTTCTGTTGCAATTAGTCAGCAGGTCAAAAAAAATCAATTTTAATTTTATCGCGCTATTAAGAAAGACCAATACAATTGGCAGGAGACCACAACTTATGGGATATTAGAAAGATATGCCACAGTGAAAATGAGGTCCTATCAGATATCAGTATTAATGGCTTTGAAATTAACCTTTATTCGACAAGCTGTTAATAAATTAACGTCATTAGTACAGCATACATAAGTGACTGGAGCCTTAATGGACAGCATGTTTTAAAATGGAAAAATAGTATTAACAAAGTAGAAGGTGTAAATGGAGTAGGTAAAAAATGTTGAGAACGTATAGATTGTTTAAATCTGAATATAGTGTTGAACCTTATTGTTCACTAATACTACCATTAAATTTGCCAAATAATTTGACAAATTTAGAAGTGGGGTAGCACCCTTTAGAATTGAAACTGGTCGATATGAAAATCTTAGAAAAAGTCAACGCTTTTGTCCCTTTTGTGTTCAAGAGATTGAGGATGAAAAATATGCTATTTTAAAGTGTAGCATGTATGTTGGCATCAGAAAGGTCTTGTTGTTTTTAAACGGACGTATAAAAATAGTCTGATATTTAGTTGTTATTCCTGCTAGGTGCACTATATATTGCATTTTTTAAAAACATTTAGCATTTTAGCTTTTATATGTTTTTTATAAACAATATGTGATATACTGTCAGTTTCGTGTAAAAGTATGAAGTTGTTTTTTCAGTTATCCTACTTTTAAGGTGCGTGTAAAGTGTTCTGTTTAACTTATGAGGCAAAACAATCTGAACCAAATTTCTTTACAGTTTACTTGCAATTTCTCAACGTTCTTATATTTCCTGTTAAAATACAGAGTAGTGTCGAACGTCATGGAGTATATGAACATGTACAGATATTGCAGCAACTAACAACTGAAAGAAAAATCACTTCACTTCCTTCTAAAATGGATTATTTAGGAGAAATAACATTATGTTCTTAGTAATGAAAGTATAGGTGAAAGACTCAACCACAGTTGAACGTAACCCCAACTTAAGGTAGTCCGAGATAGTATTAATATATTGCATTTGTATAACAGCATTACAGACATTCTCGTACCGGAAATCGGTTTGTTATGAGTTTTGAAAAGGTAAACAAAAATCGGGGTTTTTGTAAGGTGTTCAATAAGAAGTCATGTGACCTCTGCAAGATCAAAAATATAGTTGTCGAGTGTTTTTGCCCAGAACCTTTAATTAAGTATTCTCTTAGCCATAACTAGTTTGCGTATTTATGATTTAACTGCATTTGTTTTCTGTATAAAATGGACAAAAGTAAGAAATTACTCTGGAAGTCTAAAAGAAGGTTAGGTATTGCTGGAGGAAGGCATTCCAAAAAAAGGAAAATAACATTAAAAAACAAGAACCAGTTGCGCTGTGTAGCAGTGTCTGATCTAAATATTAAAGTCCATAAACATGTAATGAGAAAGAGTTACAAAAGGCAGGCCCAACAGTTCACACAGCCTATAAATGAAGATTTATATAAATGTAAACGCTTTGTTAGTTCACTGAAATGTGTTATTAAAAAGGTGCAACGTGTAACTGTGAAAGGATACAGAATGATAAATCGTGATTGCCTACAAGAGCACATGTCTGATGTCCTGAACACCTCATCTTGTGTAAGCCAGCCACCGAGTCTGTTGTCCTTGGTAAATCACCGGTGAAATTGTGTCGGAATTAAGGACCTGTGGATTGGCATCTGTGCTTTTAGTTGTATGTGTTGGCTTTAAGATGAAATTTAAATTTGAAACAAGCCCAAAACTGAAATTGGGCTGCTCATTTAAAGGAGTTTATGGCAACTATGGACTGTCCAAGTTTGTCTCAGCCTGCCTTTTCCAGTATTGAGCAAGACACAGGGAACTGGTGGGAAAAGATGTCTGAAAATGAACTGTTGGAAGCAGGTAATTATATTGGCGATAAGATAATAATTATTGCTATGCAGAACATAATTGGGTAATGATTATTTAAAAAGAAATTGCCTTTTATGAAATGGTCATAAATCGTCTAGGATGCTAGTCGTTAACTTTCTGACAGTTTTTCTTTTACCCCACCACGAATGTAGAGCGGGCATATTGTGCCCTCATTCGTGTGTCAGTATGGGAAAAGTATTACATGAACGTTTTTCTCTCAAATTCCTTTTCTTACACACAAGAAGCCGTATAGCTTTCAACGTTCACTTCACACATGTTTACATTTACACCACAGTAGGTTTTTTCTCTATAGTTTGGGAACATAACCCATACCGTCATGTGAATGTTAGCAGTGTTTTTCATTTCATAATTGCATCTTTAATACTCTTTACAGTTCAATGCAATCTCATTAAAATCATATCCTAATTACGCAGTGAAGCAGTCTATACCGAGCGATTATGTTGGCTGAAATCTGATTGGCTAATCGTAAAGTCAATCTGACATGACCTCCAATGCAGTGTTGTCCGATCCTTAGTAGTGTAGAGTATTGTAGCGTGATCAAGGGTCTGATTTTAATGAGATTGAGTTCAATGCAATAATATTTCACAGAGCTATTTCTCTTTGCCACATGTTTTTTTCTCCAGCCCGTTTACAGATCTCGACTTAGCGATCACAATATTGTCTGGGTGTAGGCTCGTCAGTTCGTCCGTCCATACGTCTGATTTTCAGTTTGTAATATCTTCTTCGTTACTTGCAGGATTTTCACCAAACTCCGTCAGAATGTTCATTATATGAATCCAACATCACGTGCACAATTCCGACGTCCAATCTCCGCTACAACATGCATCGCCCACTGTCAATGACATTAATTTAATATATCTTGGGGTTGATATTGGAATTGGTCAAATCAAACATCTGCAGCTTTATAATAGGGCTCGACATGTAGGCCGTGTTCTTCTAGTTTTAACTTTCTTCCTTCAGTTGATAATTCTAGTATAACAATTTGGAAATGATATATGTTTCGTCACCATTCCTAACAAGAGCTGTCGGAGAACAGCGCAGATCGACTATTCGATTTTCAGAGAATAATAAATTATGTAGCCAGTATATACCATCAGAAAGCAAGTTTAAAACAATGTGGGGGTGGGGTTGGTGGGGTGGGGTTGGTTTGGGATGGGGGGTGGTGGCGGGGCGGGTATAGAAACTCGGGCCGATATAAAATTATTGTTAGAATCTCATACAAATTGTAGTAAAATTTGGGGCAGGGTGTGAAATTTTATTTTTTGTTTTTATCAGTTTTAATCCAAAATTGCTGTCATTTTATAGAAATTTGTGGTCGAAAGGCAACTCGGGGAGGAAGTGGATGTTTGGCGAATTTTTATTGTGGCCTCATTTCAGATTTTTTTTATTGATATTTCATCGTTGTATCTGAATTTAACCTAAATTGTTTTATATGTAAATGATTGCGTTACAAATTAAAATGTTAATAATGAAAGATAAAATGAAAACAATTCCCCTCCCACTGTCCTGCATGTGAGGGGAGCCCATAAACCAATGGGGAGGAGAGGGGCAGGGCGGGGCCACATCATTGATATAGGTGTAGATTTGATAAAACAAAACAACACAGACATGTTATAAAACACACAAAAAAAACATTCGGGTGGTGGTGATGATGGGGGTGGTGGGATGGTTGGGGGTTGGGGGTCGAAACATATGATAAAACAAACAGACAAAAAAATATTTGGGTGGTGACGATGGGGTGGTGGGAAGGTCGAGGGGGGGGGGAGGGGGTGCGAAACATATTTATCAACTGATGAAACAAAACAACGCAGAGATATGTAAAAAATACATTCGGGTGGTGGTGGTGATGATGGGGTGAGGGGTATGGTTAGGGGATGGGGAAATATGTGAAAAAAAGTTATGGGTGGGTGGGGCGGTTGGGCGGGGAGGCGGGGAGTAGCTATATGTGTACGAATTGACCAAAATAACATATGTAAAAATATATATATATCAGTTTCCAGTGGGGAGGGCGGGGGAAGTCAGCCGGGGTGCGGAGTGGGCAACACAGCTATATGTGTAAGAATTGACCAAAACAACACAGAAATATGTGAAAAAAAATGCTTTCGAGTAGGGTGGGGGTGGGGGCGTGGGCAACAAAGCTGTATGTGTTAGAATTGAACAAAACAACACAGAAATATGTAAAGAAATATATTTGGAGTTTCGAGTGTGGGGGAAGGCGGGTGGGAGGCGGGTGGGGGCGGGTGGGGCAACATAGCTATATGTGTAAGAATTGACCAAAGGAATACAGAAATATGTAAAAAATATATATAATATGAGTTTCGAGTCTGTTGGAAGGGGGGAAGGCGGTTGCGAGGCGGTGGGGGAGGGGGCAACAAAGCTATATGTGTAAGAATGGACCAAAACAACACAGAAATATGTAAAAAAAAATGTTTTCGAGTGGAGTGGGGGGGTTTGGGGGTAGGGGTGGGGGCGTGGGCAACAAAGCTATATGTGCTATAAGAAATCTCAAACCAAAATTATAGATATATACAACAGGTTACATGCAAACCTAGATCTGCCTTTATTGCACATTTTATGGGTCATCACAATTCGGGTTCGATGGGAGCCCAGAATTTGCAGAAGACAAAATTACTTACGCATCCCTTTACAACATACTATAACGAAACCAATTCCCAAATTCAGTTGAGCTAGGACAAGAAATATAAGAGATATAGACCTGTAAACAAAGCTTACACGCAAAATTTGATGTGAAATAGACACATTTTAAGGGCTATCCGAATTTGGGTTCCATGGGAGCCCAAGCGTTTCATGAACCAAAATTACTTAAACAGCCCTTAAAATAATGCTTTAAGAAAGCTCATGGCCAAATTTGGTTGTGCTAGGGATAAGAAATGTAAGAAATATAGACTTGTAAACACAGCTTACACGCAAAATTTGATGTGAAATGGGACACATTTTATGGGCTATCATAATTTGGGTTCCATGGGAGTCCATGGGTTACAGGAACCGAAACTGCTTATGCAGTCCTTAAGATAATGTTATAAGGAATACCATGGCCAAATTTGGTTGTGCTAGGATAAACCAGAAATGGGTGCCAATACCACCCAACGCACGCCTTCATAAAATATCTTTTAAATATGGATATGTGTTTAAATAAAAGTTAGTTAAGACAAAAAGTAAAAGAAATAGGTATGTTTCAATCTTCTTATATATAAGACCTCAAACATAGATGTACCACCCCGCTTTCTCTCCCTCTCTCTATTTCTCTAACTCTCTCTCTCTCTCTCTCTCTCTCTCTCTCTCTCTCTCTGTATTTGTGTGTGCACATTATTAGGATAAAGAAGGTACATATTATATGTTTAATGATTAGTATATCATTACCATATTGTGGTCATTATGACATCATGATGTTCAGTCTCTGTATAGGTTTCACATGGTGCTACACTGCCTAATAACCATACTTTTTCACATTATTAGAGTACTGAGTATGGTATTACAGCCAAACTAGTATAAAATATAATGTCCATCTTCAAGGCATTCACATGTTCAAATGTATGACATCATAATGTTAGAGTTTCTACCTTCACACAAACAACAGTGTGAAATTGTTCCATGGTTTTCTGTTTACCGGTAGATCATGTCCATAGGTAGATACTAGTAGTTTGCTAAAAGTATTGAATTCAATTTTAATTCAAATATTTATAATTAATTGGTATTCTTTAACACCTCTTCATTTAAATGTTTTAAAGTGAATTAGACTACTGTACTGCCTTCAATAAGCATCAATATAAGTTGTCATAACTTGCTGAAAATCATTGTTAGGGTAGTTAATGAATACAAGCCCAGATTGGTTTGTGGTCTTAAAAATACGAGTCATACACTCCCCAGTCACCTCGACAGTCTGGAATGTAACTGTATCTGTGATCTAGTAATGATCGGTGTCATTGCTAGTTGTGTTACTTTAACAGGTGAAAGTATTATAAATACAACAGTATAGGCTATAGGCGCCCAGCCGTAGTTCGTCCGTAGGTTGTCTGTACTACCAAGGACAGACAACCTTCGGACGAACTACGTCAGGGCCTAGCTATAGACGCCCAGCCGTAGTTCGTCCGAATGTTGTCTGTCCTTGGTAGTTCACAAATATTTCTCCCTATATATAATTCTGCCTTGTGAACGTGAAACTCTTACGAGATCCCAGTTTCGAAAGTTGCCGTAGTGAGTTCAAATTCTCTCCCTTTATATATATATATATATGTAGATATTAAGAGATAGAAAAAGAAATTTAAAAAATGTAAAAAAATTGTGACAACGGTGAAGAGTGTAAGTCCGGAAACGATGACAAAAATTATAAATAATTATATTTGTTTGCTATGTTATCATCAGCATATCAATATTGATGTATCATAGAAGGTGTAAGGTAAATATCAACAGTTTGCTATGCATAGTTTATGAAATATATGCATTTCAAAAACGTAAACGTGGATATTGGTGTTAAGTCCACAAACGATGAAAAAAATGAAAACAAAAATATATTGTTTACCCAATTTATCTTCAACATATCAATGTTAATGTATCAAAGAAGCTGTATATCCAATATGAGCAGCCTAATATGCGTAGTTGATGAAATACATGCATTACAATAAGTTACCCAAAAAACGTTAATGTTGGGTGGAGGGGGGAGGGGGTGGGGTGATACATACGCTGACGCTGACGCCGGTGGTATAGAAATACCTCTCCCCCACTTCGTGGAGGCGAGCTAACAATGTAAGAGAAATGGACTTGTAAACACAGCTTACACGCAAACCTTGATGTGGGACGCCGACGCCGAACCCGGGGTGATTGCATGAGCTCTCTTATTCTTCGAATAGTCGAGCTAGAAATAGGAAACAGTTTCCACTTAAAGCAGAACTTGGTCTTAAATCAACAAATCCGCTTTTGATATGTTTTTAAGTATTAAATATCATTATAAATACGATTTTTACTATGCCATTGATGTATGTTCAGTGAAAATATGTTTTTAAAGATAAATATCGAAAAGGCAAACAGGCATCGCTAAAAAATCGAAAAAAATCTAAGGGGAAAAACTCTTGGGCGAATTACCGGAAGTGACGTCATTGGGAATAAACTTGTTTTGTTTACATTGGGACTGAACGCAAAACAGTATACCTTGTGTGAAAATGTGAGAATTAATCGATCATGATGCTGAGTCAGAGGAAATGCCCGTGATAAGACGGTTACACAATGTGCAACCTAACGATTTTGAGCCAGAATACGTGTCTGAGGACGAAAATACATCGGATTCATCAACTGTGATGAAGTCGAACGCAGTGCAGGTGCAAATGGAGAGCTTGTAAAGATTATCGTGTCATGTCATGACATTACGTTCAGCGGTTCATTACATTATTCACTAATCTAACAAAATAGCGTATTTATAAACTTACAGCTACAGCAACAACAAACAACAAACAACGTAAAAATTGTCTGACAGTAAGTCACCCGCAACACTGCAATATCTTGGTTCATACACAATATCCGCGAAATGTAGTATATTCCGAATGAATGGACCTGGTCTAATACCTTTACATTAATACGAGCGTCAGATTTTTTGCCGATAAGTAGACATGGAACAAATATATTTATTGGATATTATTCATAATTGATAAAAAATGAATAAAATCAATAATAAATGAAACAGCATTTAATTTTGGCGCCATAATTTCTATAGTATTATATATTTGCCATAAGTCGCCATCAACATCAAAAACTCTATAGGATCGGAGTTTGCAATATGAAACGCTCTCTAGTCTCCGCGTGCCCCCAAATATCAATATACCACAGACTAATCAAATATTGCGGTGCACTATTTATGTACAGCCTAATTAGGGTACATACGTCGGTATATCACAAAAGCACGCACCATTTAGGGAAACCTAGTTTTATTATATATTTCCTGTTTATTGCAATTACTTGATCGGTGTAATACCGCCGAGGGCAGACGCGTATTGCACAAGACGGATATATCACATGATATGCGAGCTCTAATTTGTCGCGCACAAAGAGAGAATCATACTATGATTTAAAAAATATAGCCAAATGTATTATGAGCACGATATAGACAGTTGGTAAGTATACTTACTCATGTATACTTACTCCTGATATACAGATCGAAAACAGACCAAACATATCAAATTACCATAATATAAAGTATATTATTCTATTATACTTGTTTTACTTATTGCACGAGCTAAGAGGCGTTATTGTTGATGCTTTGCCACAAAACATTTATGAACTAATATAAAAGCTAGTATTATTATTAATTTTTTGCCTTGTGATAGATATCCATGAAACATTTTGTATTTTTTTTTCAAATCCATAGACCTATATGTTGATAATGTATATATATAACACTATTGGCAGAAGAGGGTGTATAATTTAAAATTATTAAAATTAAAATTTGGAAACAAAGACACAGAGTTTATTTCACCGGATTCATTTAAATTTATCTTAGCAATCGTTTAAAAAAAGACGGCTATATAATATTAGCGTCGTCAACTCTTCATTGATTCACGTAAAGACGCATGCTTCTAGCTCAACAGCTAAACATTCACGGTGTATATAAAGATCTAAGACTATATAACATTCTTCAATTTATCATACGTAGATAAGATAATTGAACATAAATGTCAATCTTACTTCATGTATGAATTTCCTCCTCAACGCCAGTCGAATAGGCGAATACAACTTGATTGGAGACGGCGGGGTTATGCACTTCTCATTTTTATAGTCAAATATCGTTGGTACCGCTGTTGGTTTTAATCTGCGTGGCCTTTTTTCTCCAAATTCAAAGACAATGAAACCAAAGGATGGACTTCCCACGAAGTCAACTCAAAATGTTTGCTACAAACTCACGCGTCTTTCGTAGGTTCCCACTTTCTCGACGAGGCGGGCGATTTTCTTCGGTAACGATCTACCCACACTTCAAATATTAGGGAAACGGAAGAAACTTAGGTTATTATCTTGTCCTTCTTTATGCAAACTTTTTTACCCAGCAACAGCACACGGTATTTTAAACAAGTACCATAAAACGTATTCCTACATAGACAACACTCAATGCGACACCGCTAATCGTTTGGTACCAATGACGTCACAGGATCACGTGACACTTACCTGTCTTCAAAAAGGGTGAAACTCGAAGCGTGTGCGCTATGAGATAA
Organism: Cyrtodaria siliqua; assembly: GCA_037043455.1. Taxonomy (NCBI): domain Eukaryota; kingdom Metazoa; phylum Mollusca; class Bivalvia; order Adapedonta; family Hiatellidae; genus Cyrtodaria; species Cyrtodaria siliqua. Next base: position 54,591 of record JAWPHD010012725.1, read on the forward strand.
AATTGGCTACTGTGAGAAAACGGGACAACCAATAAGTGTAAGATTTGAACAGATTGTATATTATATATATATATTTCCGAATATATACTCAAAAGACATGCCCTATTTCACCTTTTATACATTTAGGTTTCCTTGGGAGATTAAAACAAATTCCCGGAAGGGGACATTGCATTGCATCGCAATACTTCTTGTATTTCATTATACTGTTTACTTCTTGGTAATGAAACAGCGATACCCAACAAAGAAAAAATTGAAAATGTTGAAGACCAACCATCAGGTCTGTGTACAGAGACAGCTTCTGTGTGGTCTGGGGGAACAATCAAGATATAGGTCATTTCTGTTTTATAGTTATCTTGACTCACAAATGCTTTAGTATGTTGCTCTTCTTCTAGACAGAGTAGCTGGCAAAAGCCACCGTCTCATTCAGAATACAACATCCAGAATACAACAACAAATTTGGCAGAATGTTGGATGCATATGCGTACCAAGGTCGTCGGTATAAAGTTATACAACATCACCGACAGAAGCATATACGATGTTACGGCGGCAGCATAAGAATGAATTTGGGTCCCCAGTGGTCACCTCTAGTTTGGCAGAAAGTCACTTCGGCTCCAAGTCATCACTGTATTGAACTATATGGAGGAAGACACAAACATCTGCTGCTGTCCAACGTATCGAAGAAAATACCCATGGCTAGTATGAAACGGTGGAAAAGGAAAATGGCCGGTCAAAGAAAGCGGTACAAAACATGCTAGGCAGTCATATGGAACTGAAGCCATAGAGCATGAACCAGATGTGTCAGAGCAAGAGTTTGAGTGCAAGAAGTAGTCATTCTTAAAGCAGCACATTGAAACATCAGCTGACAGAATCTCTGCAATTGAAGCTGTGACACACCTTCAATCTCAGTCACAAGTGTGGCACGATGAAAGAAGGAAAAGGATAACTGCATCTATGTTTGGTGCAGTCATCAAACGAAATTCACATATTCCAGTATGTAAACTGATGCAGTTGTACACCAAATTCACAGGAAATCGTTGCACCATGAATGGACTGAAGCAGGAAAGAGTAACTGTACATGAGTATGTTCTAAAGAAAGAAGAAGAAGGTACAATTGTGGAAGTGAAAAATAGTGGATTTGTTATTCATCCAAAATATAAGTTCTTGGGAGGAAGCCCAGATGGTATTGTGCTTGAACGGGGACAGAAAACTGGACTAATTCAAACAAAACTTCTTCTACAAAACAAAAGAAAACAGAAAACCTTTTGTTTGGAATTTGAAAATGAAGAACTAAATTGAAGACAACCCATTATTACTTCATTCAGTGCCAAGCACTTTTCCAAATATGTGACTTGCCATGTATTGACTTTATTGTTAGAACAGTAAACTCCTAACAGATCCATATTGAAAGGATATTTTAAAATAATGATGTTTGAGAGGTATGGCTTCCAAAACTTCAGGCATTCTACCATATGGCATTATTACCAGAACTGTGCTGTCCAAGAAACGGGAAACTGCCAGGAATAAGAGAACCTGGTAAATGGGTGAGTACATGTAGGAAACATTTTAACAGCTTTTTCACATATTTATATGACATTTGTCTTTTCTTATTTCAGACTGGAATGTATTACATTCAGTTTCACAGAAGAAACAAAACAGATTAGGGAAGAATAAAGCTGCAGCACGATATTCCAAACACAAACAACCAGGTACCGCGCAGATGGTGATTTCGAACCTCCTGTTTAGTTTAAACAATTTATTTTACATCGATTGTAACAAAAGTTCTATGAACTTATTTGAATCACTCTCGATGTCTTCCTGGGTAGAACTAGTACTAGGCAAATGCAGATAAAGTGTCTTGCTCAGGGACACAACGCATATGGCAATGGCGGGAATCGAACCCACGACGTTTTGATCAAGGGCCCAACGCTCTACCTCTAGACCACAGCGCTCCTGTTTCGACGCAGTCAACCATTATTCAGCCGCATATTCCAACTATATCAAACCAGTGTTATGGAAGGTATTACTAGTGTTCTTTGAATGCATTTTTACTGCAACTATTTATATTTACAGATTGTGTTAAAATTGTTGGCTGGGGAAGAGTTAAGGGGCGTCAAGCCCATATGTTATAAGGCCTTAATATGGTGTTCAGTAACCCTTCTTGGCTTTATGTAGTTACACGCATCTTGTGATCACTGACCAGATACCATGCATGTTCAACACATACATGGGGCTTTTTCAGTGGAACCTAAACCTGACACTGTGTCGCAGAAGACTCGTGGTTCTACATTGGTGCTGTTTGGTGCTGGAAAATTCACTCAACAACATCTGCATTCTTGCTCCACCATTGTAACGTGCTGTTTTTACATGTATATATAGTTGGCTTATTCAAGTTTCTAGCTCTTGACGTTTCATGTTCCAGGGCAGTGTTCAACCAACGACCAACAAAGTCAAACATGCTTTTACTGAACACCATAATATATAGCTTATCAAAGCTCAAAATGGTCATAAAACACAACAATCAACTGAACAAATGCTTATACAAACAAATATGTTTCTGGGTTATATAAAAACTCATATATTTCACTTAATTTCAGAAGAGCGTATTCATTTCCAACAAATGGAAGCTTACTGAATCTTCAGACACAACAAGGTGGTACCAAGGAACAGTCATTGACCTGGTTTCTGGAGTAGATGGGAATGAGGATGTTGACCATTTGGTAGAGGATTTCAAACAGCCATCAGTTAAGTTTATAGACATACAGTCCACACTCAGTATCTCGAATTTCAAGGGACCGGAAAAAAGTTCGAGTTATCCGAAGTTCGAATTAAACGATTATGGCATACTTGTTTTTTTTTTATTACCCCACCCACTTGTTTGACACTATGCATATACGTGTATATATTGCCGATATTTGCCGATTTTAATTAAATACATGATATATTCCTTCATATATGTTTATGAATATGTTTCTTTACAGTTATACTTCACATCCAATAGGAAGATGCATTTACATTAATTACTTACTGTTATTAATACGCTCAAATTTGAGACACATTCACTGTATGACCTGTATCGCAGCATTCTACTTTCGTTTTGTCAGTTTGTATATTCGGGCATTTCATGTTAAAGCATGTTTTCATATAAGAAAACGTTTCGGTAATGAAATAAATCAGCAAAATATTTATGATTTCATAATTTATTAAAAACAGAGAAAGGCATATATATATACAATGAAACAATGTTTTCAATATTGTCACAAATTCATTTCTATAAATAGACGTTTAGAATTACACAGACAGTATATCGATTATAAGAAATCGTATTTAAACGAAACAATTTACAATATTCAGGTCTATACGTCTATGTTCTTTCGGTGTTTTCAATATCTTCTCTCTTAAAAATCGACACAATCAATGATTTGATTACATTAAACATTCGAATTTTATAGCAAAAAAAACAGAACATTGACAAATGCCACTCATTAATTAATTAGTTATACATTTCGTCCATGTTAAATTAGTATAACTATTATAATTGTTTTAACCCACGCGATGGCCATTGTTTTCAATTAGCGTAAACAAACTTCCTCGTTAACAAGCCTTAATTTATCATGAAAAATCAGACAACACAAGAAAATAAATTAACAAACATGTCACCATGATTTATTTATTACAGGTCAAATCATCTCAGCAATTATCACCTTTTGTTTGCTTCACAATCAACTTCGACGCCGGCTTGTGTTTGATCAAACTTGCATTTGGCACTTTAATTGAACTTCGAATTAGCGAGAGTAAATTAATATATAGATTCGTGTTTGGGACCAGAAAAATAGTTTGACTTATCGAATAATTCGACTTATCGAAATTTGACTTAAAAGAAGTCAAATTGCATAAAAATAGAAGGAATAAAATCGGGACCGTGAAAAAAATTCGACAAAAGCGAAAATTTGAAATAAGCGAGTTTGAGTTACTGGGAGTAGACTGTATAAGGTATATAAAAATCCAGTTCATTGTTATCATTACTTACAATTTTAGCATTCCTTCATAACATTATCTCCCTTTATTTATTTTATTCTCCAAAACTGCCTTGTATGAAAAATAATTCCATTTCAATTAAAATAATATTTACACAATTAACAAAAGTCATCGTTATTATGTTTACTTTTCATAAATAATGAAATGTTTCAATTATATGAGTTTTGCCCTTATTGGACACCATACTTGACCCAAACAGAAATAGTTTCAGCATGGCAAATTCCATAAAAAAGTCACCTAAAATATTTTCGTTTAATTTAACACATCTATGACATTAATGTTTCACTCCTGCTACCTTTAATGGGACATAAAGCAGCTATTGCCATATGAATTTCTCTTAATTTTTAAAGACCTTATGTTCTTCGGCCAGTATCTGATAGTAGCAATCAAACAATACTTCAGTCTGTTGCTTCTCGTCAAGACGAACATTTTGTTACCTTATGCAGTAATATCGGATCACATTTAGTGATAAAATTATAAACAATACAAGGATCATTGAAACATATTACTTGAACCTTAACTTTGCTATTTTTTTAAGAGTACATTTACCTTAAGGGTTCGCCAGTAGTATAAAGTGGGTTGGGTATGGTAAAAATTACAATGTCAATTTTTGCTTAAACTTCAATTGTCTTGCAACTGTCAATGCTGACATAGTGTGTCACATTTATAAGGAAACATTTTGATAGCTAGTGTTTTGAATAAAAGTAAATCATAAAAAAGATATTGTACTTTTGATTTCAGTACCTCGGGTGCATCCAATCATTGACTTCTTTTTCTTTTTTATTAAAAGTGAATACACACATCCATAGTCCAGTATGTTGTTTACAATATGTAAGAATAAAAATGAAAAATTAAATAACAGCAACTTAATAAAACGGAATTTCATAACACCATCTATGCCAAATCAATGAATTTTCTGCACCGTGTTTTATCCCCAAAAGTAGTGCAAATCACTTTAAATTATACGATTTGCACGAGATTTACTACTACTAATACTACACAATGATTATTGAATGAACGGTATTACAAACATTTGTTTACCTCATGAACGATCCTCTATTGCGACTGTATTCTGATAGATCTGAACAGTTTATAACAGGTGCGTGGGGAAAACGTATTGTTTCTTCTTAAATATGTTATTCTTGAGAGATATAAGCCTCGAAACATTATAAAATCAGTTAATTTGGCAAATAATATTGTTACTTTCTAATTTCCGGAAACTTCTCATTCGCAACATCTCGATCATTTCTATGAAGTATGATTCCGAACGTAGCCGGTATTATCCGAGTTTTCACGAACGAATGCCTTATAACACCTACAATTGCATAAAGTAGTGCCATTTTTATTTCTTATTTTTAGTATTTATAACGGCAAGGGTTCATTTTCTTCGTTTTCTTGCAACATTTATAACGCAAATGATAAGAATATTGTTTAATATGAAAAATACGATTTGTAATTATAAATTCGAAAATTCAATTCGGATTTCCCTAGTATGCATCGTTAAAAAATGATAGGCGTAGGAATCGTAATCGGTTAATCGGTCATACTTTGTTCGGCGAGGTGAAGCATTGAAAATACAACAAGAAAACGTAAAATCTTTAACTCGACATCCATGATTACCTGACAGGTGATTTGATTTGTCTTCAATGTTTTAACAATCTACTTAGGGTAATATTCAAGATTCACATATATGTTCTGTAGCTGCATAGATGACTCTCACACCAATTTAGGCAATTATCCACGTTCCACTTTTGTTTACATATTTTTATGAATGAAAAATATGGCCGAAGAAAACTTCAACGTGTCAACGAAGTTATTTACTTTTTTCTGCAAAACTGGTTTGAATTTCGACTTAATACTTTAACATATTTTTAATCATTGTCTGTACATTTAGTCTAAGCCAAAAAACAATTATTTTGTTCAGTAATTATATTGTTTGCAGGGAAGTCCTTTACCCTATTGTTTTTGTTCACGCTAATTAAGTACCCACATATTGACATTTTTCCTTATGACTAAAGTGAATTATACTCAAAAATTAATATGAAAGGTGTGTTACATATTTTCAAGACTGTCTAGTTATTTAGTTTTCAACACCTAATACCCCACCCACTGGAAAGTCATTTCAGAACATTGGCGAACCCTTAACAAAATCTTAAATATAAAAACTTGTTTCGTACGGTTGACAGTCGGACGAACGGACAAGGGTAACACTACTTTCATGACGGGGCATAAACGCATCGTTGTCGCCAGTGTGTTGACCGGGGAATACATAGGCTACAATAAAACGAAAACATGAAGGCAAAATGTCTTACCAGGTTGAGATATGTTATCCTGCGTTCTTCAGCAAAATACCCTGAATAACTCATGAACTCCGTGCAGTGTGTCTCGAAAAGGCGATAGGGCGAGGCCAACAATCCCCGGTTGTAAAACACATGATCGCTTAGATGTTTAAAGCTACGGACGCTATACGTAAACTGATACTAACTACTGAATATGAAGTGTTAACCCACTGTATTAAAACAAATAGTATCAACAATAAACCGGTTTCATTTAACATAGTATTATTGCACCGAGGACTTTTTGCCATACTAAAAGAGGCAAAACATTGTGTAAGTGCACACCTGAAATGGTAATAAAGAAGATACAAGTACATGTACGACAATTTGTTTCAAAAAGGGTAAAAATTAACGGAATCTCAATGTCTTTCAAAATCAAAAATACGTGGAAAGTCATAACAAAAATAGTTCTGTTTTGATTGAATGAAACCTGTGCCACGACCAGAATTCTTTGTAATGAAACACAACGTTAACAAAATTATCTTCAACATTTCCTCGTGTTCAACTGGACGTGGCCATCTTGTAACATTGTCAGTGGTGTCACATTGTTAACAAATACACGCCATTACTTGAAGTTTCTAGAAAAGAATGAACATGAAATAACTATCCTGTGTAGATATTAACATGACTTGATCGGACCTATAATCTTGCTTTAATATCATGTTTTGCCGTCAATGTTTACATGTGACGGGCCGGCATTATGTTTGTTTACGAAAGTAACCGAATCATTCTATTTTGCGAAATTGTATTCAAACGCCAGGAATAGTATCCTCAAACTCTTGCAATAAGATCGTAATATTTTCCGGCATATAGTTATTTTTAGGTCGTATTCTTCTTAATTTTATATAAAAACTACAAATGAAAAAAGGTATTCAATATTTTATTAGTTTACCACGTCGGACCTACTTTTGAGGTGATGTTTTCCGGTAAGTGTTATTAGGTACTTCCTATTCGGCTGAAAAACAACAACATCGCAGTTTTCTACCTTATGTGAAGAAAGTTTATCAAACGTTTGACATAGCAAGGTAGGTATATACATTTTAAACATATTTATTGCTGTTTTGATACTTGATTGTCTGTTTATGGCTTGAAACCTGTATAGAGTCATACAAATATCCAGCTGTCAAATGCCTCAAATTGCCCATTATTTTCTCGTACACGCATGCACGTGTGTTCAGAGAGATAAAATACAGTGTCGCGGAGGAGACATCTAATCAGTTTTTGGATTAATTTCTTACGTTTTATTAAGAATGCCTTCAAAACGAAAGTTTGGAAAGGCTGGAGGGAAGTATAGTGTGTGTAGGAATAAACGTTTCGATGTAGGTGGGGGTAGGTATGGAGTTTCTTATAAGAGTTATAGAAGTGATGACACTCCATTTAAAATTCTTGATTAATATACTGAGATACTATTTGTAATGTGTCATACAAACTTGAAGATTCATGTGTGTCCCTTTAATGAAGGATTACTTGTTTATATTATGTGAAACGGGTCGATAAAAAATAATAATTATCTGCATAATGTTACAAAATTATACTAAATTGCTTTCGAAACATACATGTGTCGTCCCACTCCCAAACGCCGCTAGAATGAATTTGCATATACATCAATAACTTATTCTAGTAAATGTTTAATAGTTTTAATTTTAAAACGATGCAAACTACTCTTTGGTATATTAAAATAACAAAAGCTCAAGCAAAGACGTACATCAACATTTGGTTGTACTTTTTGCGTAGTGCCTTGTTTACATGTAACATGTATCAAGCTGGCCCCCACATACAGGGTGAATAACAACATTTACACCCATTTTTTCCTGGGTAGAACCAGTACTGTTTACCTCCTATCATCCATAAGAAACCACACTGTCTAATGCACTACAAAAAAATTGACTGTCATATATGGCCTAAAATGTTATACAAATGATGTACATGTAAAACACAATTCAAGCAAGCATTGTCGACAACATAAATTCGTGGCAAATTTACAATTTATGAATGTCGTTTTGAACAGTGCTCCAAGTTTAACACTTAAACGTAAATTTAATTAACATTAAAGGGACACATGACAATCTTGGGTTTTCTATCAGTCATTCAAATTATCACCTCTATTTATTAATCCTGTATCATTTTCACTTTCAAACTTGCTTGCATATAATTAAATCATTTCAGATGTCTATTGGCTTAGTTATTCTACCAGTGCTTTAAACATATTTTTGGTACAGTATAATATATACACGGGTACTAAACATTGACTCTAGCACATTTTGGAGGTATATGAAAACGAGAGTCGATGACACTTCCGAGGTAGAGACAAAGATTAAAATAACAAAATAAAGGTGAGTTCAGCTCGTTGTTTTTCATAATATCATTAATCCAACGATTTATTTCAAAAATCGGGTAATGCTTTTCCAATTGTATGTGTTCAAAGTATGTCTAAGTTGCAAAAATATTACAAATTATTGTTTAATTTCACGCCTAGGTCTTTTATAAGATTGGAAGTTGTTTGTGTTTTCTTCGACAGATTGTACTTTTTAGGTGCATATTCTTATTTATTCATGGAAGTCTGGTGTTTTAATAGTGGAGATGAAAAGGCCATAATGTAATTATTAAACAGTAATGACATTTTAAATCAGAAAACAGAGTATAATGGATTTATCGTAGATTTTCGGCAAGAGGTAGAGTCAATGAGCCTGAGGTAGGGTCGATGACACAGAGATAGCGTCGATGCTTATGCTGTACGGTGTTGGCATAGTTGGTATTTTGTAGTAAATTAACTATTAAATCAATCTGCAGTCGATACTATGCGATAGTTATACAGTTATATTTACATATTGGGATACACTATTAGTTCATTTTGGAGACATAATCGGAAAACGTTAAAAATGTGGACAGTTTTAGCATCACATATCCTACACCAGTTTCGAACATATTTTTTTTTATAATAAGTAATAAAAAGTACTTGTATTAATTAATTCCTTTTAACTCAAATCTCGGATATTACAATATCATACTTTAGAAAGCGTGCTTTGGCACTGTGCATTAAAATAAAAGTATATGAACACCTTAAGAGTTTGAAAACATAAAATTGTCTCATAATGTGTTCATTTGTTTCATTTGTTATAATTTCAGATGGGAAAAGTCAGAGGAAAAACTAAACACGTACTTGTTTTGACATCCAAAAAGAATTACCATAAAAGTAAGAAATTAAAAATAACTTTAAAAAGTGATTCAACATGTTAAAATCGTAGATTATTCGCTTTATAAATGGGCATATAAATCCCCTTATAACAGTAACTGCATACTCATCAAATGCATCAGAAGGCATTAGAATCGCTCTTTAAAATTAACCGAGTCCTTTTACCATCGGCTGACATACTTTAGGCACAATTATATTTTTATGGACTGATAATTAGAGCTGAAATGCATGTGTTTAGACAAATCTTCGTTACGGATGATCATCTCGTGCACCTGCTGATGACGTCGATTACTGGGCTTGTAAATGCGAATTTCCTATTATTGCATCATGTATAGAAAACTAAACGTGTCGCGCTGTGTAAATCGTATCTTTCTGTGGGTAACCGCACATTTGTCTCTGTTTTTTAATATTAATTTAAACATACCGACATTCTTACCGGGGGTTGGGGTTGATGGGTGGAGTTAGGTATGGTGGTGGTGGTGGTGGGTGGGGTGGGGGGGGGTGGAGTTGTCGTCCGTCGTTAATTTGCGTCTCGTTAAGACAATAGGGCCTTCAATTTCCATCTGATCTTTACCAAACTTTATCAGATTGTTAATGTCAATGAAAGCTCGGATAAGTTCGAAAATCAGTCAAATCGGACCAGTAACAGCGGAGTTATGGCCCTTGATTTAGTTAAAAATGCTATATTTTGCCTCGTTAAGACGATAGGAGTTCATTTTTTATCCGATCTTTACTGATTATAAAAAACAATATGTTCGAAACTGGTGTGATGCTAAAACTGCCCACATTTTTAACGTTTTCCGATTATGTCTCCAACATGAACTAAAAGTGTATCCGAAAATGTAAATATAACTGTATAACTATCGCATAGTATCGATAGCAGGTTGATTTAATAGTTAATTTACTACAAAATACCAACTATGCCAAAACATTATATCACCGTACATCATAAGCATCGACGCTATCTCTGTGTCATCGACCCTACCTCAGGCTCATTGACTCTACCTCTTGCCGAAAATTTACGATAAATCCATTATACTCTGTTTTCTGATTTAAAATGTCATTACTGTTTAATAATTACATTATGGCCTTTTCATCTCCACTATTAAAACACCAGACTTTCATGAATAAATAAGAATATACACCGAAAAAGTACGATCTGTCGAAGAAAACACACACACCTTCCAATCTTATAAAAGACCTAGGCGTGAAATTAAACAATAATTTGTAATATTTTTGCAACTTAGACATACTTTGAACACATACAATTGGAATAGCATTCCCCGATTTTTGAAATAAATCGTTGGATTATTGATATTATGAAAAACAACGAGCTGAACTCACCTTTATTTTGTTATTTTCATCTTTGTCTCTACCTCGGAAGTGTCATCGACTCTCGTTTTCATATACCTCCAAAATGTGCTAGAGTCAATGTTTAGTACCCGTGATATAGTTAGTACTGTGAAACACCTATTCTAATAATACTAATATTAAATAGTGATGATTAAATATGTGCAAGTTACATAGGAAAACTAACGGGACACCATGACTTAAAAAAAAAAAAAAGCAAGATTGATATGTTTATGTTTCATAAATTTATTTTGTATAATACTTTCTGATTTTATTTACATTCTCCTAATTTTATTATACCTCCCAATCCTCAAATAACGATTGGCATAAAGAGTTAGTCTTGTCACTCCGGAGAGTGTGTGTGTGTGTGTGTGTGTGTATGTTGGGGTCACAGTTTTCATATTTGCGAAGATCTTCAGGTGAGCCATTAAAGGCTATTTTAGCATGTGTTTTATTAGTCCCCTACCGCGACCCCCCCCCCCCCCCCCCCCCACACCCCAATATACTGAAAAATAGAACAACTGTTTCTGGTCATTAACTATACTTAGGAATGAGATATTGGCCTGAAATTTGGTGTGTAGGTGGATTATATGAAAACAAGTTTGGGATTGCATTTTTGGTCAAGGTCACTGTTGCTAAAAAAATGCCTGGTAGGGGACGTGTATTGCTCTGCAATACTTGAGCATCTTGTTCTACTTATAGATATTTGCATTACGTACACCAGGTTCAGTGATTTCAACTTAATTCCAATTTTACAGGTGTGCCAATAATCAACGTGATTTGCGACGGAGGCTGGAGTAAACGGTCCCACAAGCTCCTACAACGCGCATGGAGGTGTTGCGGTAATACCTGGACAAGAAACAAAGAAAATTCTACACATAGGTGTTAGAAACAAGTACTGTTATATATGTTCCAGAGCTGAGTCTGTTGGGTGTGAAGCCAAAACTCATAAATGTTCTAGAAACTGGGATAGATCTAGTCAGGCCATGGAAGCAGATATAATTGTAGAGAGAAGCTAAAAAAAACAAAAACACAATTACTATTATCAGTGTCAAGGCTTGTTGAACCTTGCACATTATCATTGGTTAGATTTGGTTGTTCGGGCTGAAAATCCATACGAAATCCACATTGAGCGGATTTTTCGTGATGAGGACTTCTTGGTGAAAATATTACCCAAACTGACAGCATTTTACTTTCGTGTCATCCTGCCAGAGTTAGCCATTCCAAGAGAAGGAAAATACCCTGGTATGCGAGAACCAGGATTATAGGTAAATTGGCAATAGTATATATTAAACCAAATTGCTAAGTATCAACCTAAGAATATGTCAATAATATTCTCATTGTTTTGTGTATTTTGAGCTTGATTAGAGATACGGTTAAACTGCAAAATAACGAGTGTAAATCGTCTTCTCTGATTGCGTGAACATATTTTAAAACTTTTAAGTCAATGTGTTTTCTTAGAAATAAGTTATAACACTTATACAACTGGGTATATAGGATTTTATCAAGTACTTCGAATTAGTGAAGCTTTCGATGTTCCTAATTCTAAAATATGCCAGTTAAAAATATTTTGACATCATGTTTTACTAGCATTACCACTACAAATGCGTTTGCAAAAGAATTTTTCGAAATATTTAATGTTAACGCCGAATTACAGTTACTTGAATTTCAAACATTATTCAATGTAAAGGGAGGTAATTTAAGATTATCCATATTTCATTTTTTTATAGACGGAAAATCTGCGATAAATGGGTCAACATTTTATGTTTTTTTCTATTATTTCATACAAATTTTAAGAATTTTATATCTTTAAGCGATCTTTGACTTATGTTATGTGTTTTATAAGCACATTTCATGTTTTCATATAAAGGGAGGGTAACTCTCAAAAAATGTAACAATTTAAACAAAAAATAAATGATTTACAAACTATGGGTCAAAACTAAATATTTATCATATATCTTTTCTAAAATATATTTAAAATAAGAAAGTTAGTTAAGATACAAAAGTTGATACTTAGCAATTTTGTTCAGTGTTTATGTGTGTTACAACGTGTTCCTAAATACTTTAAGGCGGGAACCGTAGGATGAATGTACTTCACTCCGTTTGTCTTTCACTTAACGGTTTTCCCCTTGATGCTCTGACTTCAGTCATGGAGTGCATATGAGATTAGCTTCTTAGGTTTAACTAATTTTTTGATATAATATATACATCTACATGAACATTTCTGAGTTTTTGTTATATCTACGATTTCTCTAATGTAAGGAATTAACTCGGCGGGGAATATTTTTGTTTACTTTTTACACTGTCCTGTTGTTTAGAGATGATGACAGGGTAAGAATGAGTTTTGAAGGACCATTGCACCGGTTTAAACTCCCCGGTGGTCCCTTTTTCCACTGACCGTTCCAAGGCGGTATCCCTGTTGTCGACCCTTATGTGTTTGTGATGTGCTTTTTTACTGAATGTGTTTGTGATGTACTTTTTTAATCACCTTTGCGTTGTAATACTTGTTGAAATGACTGTATTCTGTGAATGATACTCTTCCTGTTGCAATTATTACCTTCTCTTTTTCTACAAATTACCTGATTCTCACATAGACATTATTTAGGGACTTGATTATCACTTGATATTTTCTTTCCCACTCTAGTACCCCTGACTGTTATTATGTGAAACATGGTTATGTTCAAATAATACTTTTCTTCTCCTTGTATATATGTTATATCTTGTATCAGTCTTAACAGCAGTTATAAATATTCGTACTAATGTGTATGTACATTACTGTAACAATGTTTATATACTATTTAAAAGACATATGTGGCAATATTTAAAAATTAAGTGATATCAATGACACGCTTTACAGGACTGTAATAGCGGAAAAACGAACTGGGTTAGCAGTGTTAAGAAATTACTAGATGATTACGGTTTTTCTTATGTATTCGATAATGCGTCTTATATAAACAGTGACGTTTTTTTGTATGACTTTAGAATTAGAGTTTTAGATGCCTTTAAACAAAATTGGTGTGGTACCTTAAACAACAGTTCTGTGTTAACATTGTACAAAGATATTAAAACTAGTTTGGAATATGAAACATATTTAGATATTTTGCCAAGAAGTTTACGTCTATATTTTACTAGACTTAGACTATCTGTGCATCCACTCAGAATACAGACTGGTAGATATGCCAGCAATAGAACACTTCGTGAAGAAAGATATTGCCTAATTTGTAATAGTTTAGATATAGAAGATGAATTTCATTTTGTATGTATTTGTCCTTGTTATATTGATATTAGAAAGAAATACTTAAAACGTTGTTATTACAAACGTCCTTCTGTTTTCAAATATTTGGAGTTACTGAAATCACATGACAAGATAGAAATAATAAAACTTTCGTTATATGTTAAAGAATCAATTATATTAAGAAACGCATTATTAACTATTGAAAGGTAGTTACTTAGTTCAACCTCCTACTCTTATTTACTATACTACATAATAATAATAATAATAATGAAATGATAAATTATACCATTTGTATATATTTCACCATTGAAATCACATGACAAAAAATAATAAAACTTCTGTTATATGTTAAAGAATCAATTGTATTAAGAAACGCTTTATTAACTATTGAAAGGTAGTTACTTAGTTCAACCTCCTACTCTTATTTACTATACTACATAATAATAATAATAACAATAATAATGAAATGATTAATTATACCATTTGTATATATTTCATCATTTACTTGTATATATACGTTGACATCATATATGCTAATATGTATGTATTGTAGACGATGTACTTTGTACAAGTCTGAATAAAAAGTCTGTCTGTCTGTCTGTCTGTTAAATTATTTTAATATAAAATGACTATGTATTGACAGTATGAATAAGCATTTGAATTCCATTAGGTTAAATGATGATTGTTTTCAATGAATCACTTGATATCATTAATGTATTGAATATATGATGCTTAATAAATATATAGTATGTGGTTACAAGGCTAAGACAATGCGTCTGTATTATTTGCAGTCATGAGATAATAACAACGTCTCACAAATCCATCGTGAGAGTGAAATGAGATGACACCAGAGCGTTCTAATGCTTCTTGTTACAAAATATTCTAATCCTTGTTACACAAACAAACGAAATGTATATACTGAGATGTGTATATTGTTATAGAACATTCTTTAATCTAGAATGATCCTTGTTGGTATATAAAGCTGGCCTTAATAAAACTTCGATTAAAGGGACACGTGACAATTCAAACTAAAGGGACACTTGCCAATATTATTTGGATTTTATTCGTATATCGGATTTTAAAGAAATTCTCGATGCATTTTATCTGTAAGTGAGTATTTTTCATTTTCATTGTAGTATTTGAATAAATCTGTTGATTATATTTAAAAAGAAATTAGTTGTTGCTGGTTTTACTTCCTTTCTTGTGACCTTTTACCTGTAACATTGGTAACTCTTAATTCGACGCTCCAGTTTTGGGATTTGGCCTGGCTAGTTAAAGCGGTTTATCATGCAGATATGCACTTTTCTGCCTAATAAAGGGGTGACCCAATACATTTTGCTTTATTAGGCACCGACCAATAGAGCAAATCAATGCGGAATCCCTCGGCGTTTATTGTACGTAACGTTGCCTGACGTCATAAAACAAACAAAAAAACAACAACATGGCGGCGTCCTCGATAAGCGTAACATTCCGAGAAATAGGTAATAATAGTAATTCATACAGAAAATGGGGATAATCTACATGATAAATAGAATATTATGTCAGTGCCTTTTACTATCAAGTTTATTAGGCTCGGCACGAAAACGAAGAATGGCCCGCAGAGCTTCGCCATTCTTCGTTTTCTAAGCCTCGCCTAATAAACTTGATAGTAAAAGGCACTGACATAATATTCACAATTTATATAATGTCTATAGAGTTTAGATTCTCGAAATGGGTAAATTATATATATACCAGGTTCTGAAACGGTGTACAAAATGTGGCTGTTGTTGGCGGGATAGCTACTTTAATGTGACGTTCTTATTGGGGTTGTTTAACTGTCAAACTGACAGGTCAGTTATGTTTTCTTCAGGTAAGTTATCATATTTAGATGTATTTAAGCGATAATTACAATAATATGATAGTAAGACATAAGTAAGTAAGTAAGTAAATATTCTATTAAAGTGACATGTGTACATGTAACATAATATACAATAATAGAAATTTAAACACAACACCCGGCCCAATGGACCTATAAGTCACCTATACAATACAAGTAATATAATTTTCACGTGAAATTATGTTGGCATTTTAAACATTATTAGTTAATAAATAAAACATGTTAAACTTTTGCATAATATTATATTGATTGGAATGATATCAGTTATATAATGCATTTCTTCTTCTCATATAAGCTTTAACAATGTATTTAGCTACTTTTCTTGGAACGTTTCTGACAAGATATATAAGTTTATCCACATCATTTAATATATTAAACTGTCTATTTGAAAACTGATCTTTAAAAACGTCTGCTCTTACATCATTGTAAAATGTACACTGAAGTAAAAAATGTCTTTCATCTTCAATCTGTATTAGATTGCAAAATGAACAAAGTCTTTGCTCCGGAGGCTCGCCAACGTATCGTCCTGTTTCTACTCTTAACGGTAAAATACCACATCTAAATTGTGCTAACAGTGAACGTTCTCGTTTGTTTAAATTTAACAATACATATTGTTCAGTTTCAAAATTGTCTTTAAAAGTTGTATACGTCCTTAATTTAGATACCTTTGTTATATCTGCCCTCCATATACTTGAGTAGTACTCATTTATCTTATCCTTAACAGTGTCAATATGTATAACAGTTTTGTTTTCAAAATGATTATTCAGATTCAAATTAGAGATAACTGTTTTTAAATCACTACACCAATTATTTCGACATTTATTATAGTCCATATTAAAGATGCGTTTAGTAAGCCTATTGTCGTCGAACAATATCAGTCTATTCCAGTAACGGATCATCGATACCCAACGTCGATAATTACTAGGTAGCCATCCTGTATCAGCAGTAATCGCGAGTTTCGGCGCAAATCTATGCACGCCCAGGAAGTACCGTATAGCTCGATTCTGCACGTTGTCAATTGTCTGGTAATGTTTGTACCCCCATACAGACGAACAATAGTCTAAGATTGGTACAACACAAGATTCAAATAGTTTTTGATATGATTTATATCCAAAGTCTTTATAGTTGTGTATCTTTGATATGATTTTACCTAATGCACGACCTGCACCCTTGGCTAGAGCATCACAATGAAATGAAAAATTATTTTTATCATGAAAGATAACACCCAGATACTTGTATCTATCAACTGTTTCCAGAATATTATCACCAATCTTAAATCTATGGTTTGATTGAGCAACTCGATGTTTCCTGAAGTGCATACACTTACTTTTGTCTGTGTTTATAAGTACTCGCCATTTCTTACACCAATTGTGGAGCGTATCTAACATAGTTTGTAATTTTTCCTCAGAATCGGCTACTAGACATATGACATAAATAGGCATCTCTCAAAACGACGAATATGTCCACCTTTATGGGGCGCCGTTTTACTATTTAATTGATATCAAGAATTCGATTTTTTGATATCAAGAAGTCCGTTGATTTTTTGATATCAATAAATCGATTTTTTTTATATCAAAAAATGTATTTCTTGATATCAAAAAATCAGTCTATTTCTTAATATCAAAAAATCGATATCAGGAAATGAAAAAAAAATCAGATTGTTTTCCGCACTAGTGCACAGCGAAATGGGGGAGCGATAATTAAATCCAATTCTATCATTTTAATTTTAATTCTTGAAATCAAGAAATAGAATGATTTTTTGATATCAAAAAAATGCATTTCTTGATACCAAGAATTCGATTTCTTGATATAAAAATGATATCAGAAAATCATTCCTTGATATCGAAAAATCGAATTCTTGATATCAAGAAATGCATTTTTTGAATGAATCCCTTTAATGAATTCTTGATATCACAAAATACTGAATAAATAGTAAAACGGCGCCCCATACACCTTGAGTTTGAAAATGTTACCTTAATCACAATACAAGAAAATATCATCATTCAATCTTAAAAAAAATAAAAAATACAATTTTATATGCGGGCGAATTTTCCGGGGGGATATAACTGAGACATGATAGCAATCAGTCTCAAAACTAAATTATTATTTTTTAACCTCATCCAAATAGAACCTTTATAATCTATTTTCACAAGTTCGATTTTATTCAGGTACTCATAGAAATAAATAATTACACCTCCGCTATCACGCTTAGCTTTTTTTAAATTGTGTGTTGGTCTAGGGCAGTGATATGCCTCAAACCCTTTAATTTTGACATCATTCGATTTACAAGTCCATTTTCTGTAAAAAGTGAGTTGTCGTAATTTGAGATTGAATTAAGAAAGTCATTGTGTTCCAGTTTCTTATAAAGTCCATTTTATTCATTCAATTGCATGAATGACCGTCTGCCATTGTATACCGTACAACCGATACCGTACATCCGGCAATCTCGATGGACTGTCAGCTCACACGATAAAGTTCGCAGATTTTTCTGTCGTTGCTTGAATGGGTGCATTTTTTATAATGTTTATTCATGTCGCATTTTATTCTCTTATATACGTATGGTGGGTTTGGTTTCTTTTTCTTTATGTGTAGTGTTGTTAATGTGTTCTATTTGTTAGTTCGAGGGAGTTTGGTTTGTTTGGGTTTTTATGAATTGTTAGGGTTTTCGCGAAAGTTGGGTGGTTTGGGGTGTGTTGGGGATTAGTCTATTATTCTACTTGATTTTGTTGATTTGTGTGTGATATAGTGATTGTATGATAGGATATTTGTTAGTAGTTTTAGTTTGGAGGTTGGAGGAGCAATAATATATGTAGATAGGGGAGTGATATATGGTATTGTAAAGGTTTATAGGGTTAATTGGTGTATGGGTTTGGTTGGGGTGGGGTAGGTGGTTTTGGTTATTGATTTTAGGTTGTTTTGGTGGTTGATGGGTAGTGTTGTTTGGTTGTATATGGGTTTTGGTGGTATTTTTGTGGTTGGGTTGTGGGGTGGTGTTGTTGGTTATGTGGGTAGAAGTTGAAATGTGTGAAAATAAATAAAATATTAAATATATAAATGAAAATAGAGAAATAGGGGGGATATAAGATTATAAGCGTTGGGGGTTTATATGGGTTT